>JAPYMA010001633.1:0-11599 GCA_035041965.1 Anisakis pegreffii | reverse complement strand
AGCGACTTATTGTATTCCATCAGAATCAATGAACTTTTCGTGATCGCTTAACAAAATGCACTTTATGATCAAACAATCACATTGGAACAGGAGTGTAAGTCCTCTCCCGTATATCAATGGGATGTGGTTTGATTTTGCATTTAAATGTCAATAAACAGACAAGTTTTAAACAACTCAAATGATAACAGTAGAATACGAGAAAAACTGATGCTCCTCCTTTCAAGCAGCTGATGATTTTATTTTTTCAGCCGTATGTTGACTTGATTTCGCTGTTATGTATATGGTAAAGCATCACGGATTATCAACGGATTATTTAAAAGGATTATCAACGGATTATCAAAGCGAGAATTTCTGCTGCATGACGATCCACTGATGTTGATTACATGTATCCAGAATGAATTTCGGCGTTTATTTTGTATTAACACTATATTATATATCGAAACACAAGGCATTCATAAGATACAAACGCAAAAGGGAGGAGATCCTCCAAGTAAGATATAGGAAAGTTAAGTTTCATCACCCGAATCGATAGTGCATGATATCCGTGTACATCTTATACATATACAGCTCATGTACAGATTTAAAAGTAGATTTCACAAATTGCTTTGGTGTCCCTTACGAATCGTCTCTCTCGCGCTTCTCTTTCGCGCTCCGTCGCGACACTCCCCGGACGACGAAGCTGTGGTATCTCGCGAGCACGCCTCCATCATTGATTGACCGGAATTAGAATGGTGTAGTTGAATTATTATCGAAATATTGCAGAAGAAACAATACAGACTGACGATTAACATGATTGAGGTACACAGGGCTCTGTTGAAATATTGCAAATGAAACAATATGTACTGACGACTGATGGAATTGTGGTATACGGGACTTTGTTGAAATGTTGCAGAAGAAACAATATACTGAAGATTGGCGTGATTGGGGTACACGGATCTTTGTTGAAATGTTGCAAATGAACAATATGGACTGACGACTGACGTGATTAGGTACACGAGTCTTTGTTGAAGTGTTGAATTCGGAATGATAGGAACTGACGATTGATGCAACCGGATGATATTGAGGTCCGGTAATGAATATGAGTAAGAAGATTAACCGACAGTTGCATATAATTAGCAATACTAACTGATGATTGAATATAGGTATAAATATTAAAACTGTTGAATATGGATATCAATTTCAACCGACTATTGAATATGATTAACAATATTAACTGACGATTGATGAAAAGCGGGTGATGTTGAGGTCCGGCAATGAATATGAATAAGTTGGACAGAACAATATTTTCCACGCCGACATCTTAGGGATGTATATTGGACTGTCTATTGCACATTTGAATATTCGTTATTGCGACATTAAATTATTTGTCGGTGGTTTTAGTAGAGGAAGAATTTCTGATGGAATTTTTGAATAATAGCTCCATTTTGATAAATGCGTCAATGGGAGTGGTTTTTTAACTTCGATAGGTTTCTTATGAATAGTTCGTAAACGGAGTTCCAGCTCATGAAGTTTATGAGTTTCAGTCGCGGTATCGGGCATAGTTTGGTTTACAGTTTTGGAGATTTCATCAATTGTGGTCTCCTTGATGCTATTAAGTTCGAGCGGAAAGAGTTTGCTAATGGGCTTCAGGAGATCGTTGCCATTAGAGCGTACACAAGCAGAACGAACTTGCTGTTCCGTTCCCATCGCGATTCGAACGATTCTGCCTAGATTCCATATCCCACGTGGTTTGTTTTTGTCTTCGATAATTACGATTTCGTTTTACTGCGGTTCGATTGCAGAAGTTACTTTCGTTTGCGGATGAGTTCGCTGCGTTCGTTCACGTAGTGTGTGCAGGTAGTCATTTCTCCGTTCCAGCCAAAATCTTTCAGTTTTTCCATGGCATTATTCCAGCAGTTTGTTATGAGATCAGCTGAGTCGAGTTGGTTGGGCAAATATTCAGAATCGTCTTTTGCTCCCAATTCGGAATTTGGAATAGTACTCAGTTTCGCTTTAGGGTACAGGAAATCGGTCGGTCGGATAACTGTTATAGGCTCTGCCGTGACCGAGACTAAGGGCCTTGAGTTTATTACTAGGGCAATTTCTGCTACCAACGAGGTTAACTCCTCGTCTGTGATCTTCTTTTTTTTCCAACAGCTTTGCGCATTGCGTTCTTGGTTACGCCCACCATTCGTTCGTAAATTCCACCTCGCCAGGCGGCATGTGGTGTGATGAATTTCCATTGAAGACCTCGTCGGGCAAACCCGAGCTGTTTCATCACCTTGTGTCGCGACTGGTAGCCGCTAAGTCATGAACGCCCAACATGCCGTCACATTCGAATGTCCTCTATCTCTGTCTGTCTACCTGTCTCTGCTTCTCACATTACAACGTACTAATGCGTTCGTGAACCATATAGTGCATTCATCAATAGTATTTGTTTATTGTTCAAATGTGCCACGTCACTTGCAGTCGTTATGAGTTGTTTTCATAAGTTATTGTTGGTCGTTTACGTTGTTCACTACGGGCGTTCATTCTAGCACGTCACCATTCGTTTGTGTTAGGTACTAAATTTAGTTCACAATAGGTTACGTAGTTGTAAGTCGCGTAGTCGCGTTGTTATCGTTGTAATTACCAAGGGTTTAATTACCCAAGTTTGAGGTCTGGAAAGGCAAATAGAAGACGAGATTTCAATCCAAGCAAATCAATAACCAAGCTTTCAAGTCCCAAATCCAGTAAATCAAACCAAATCAAATTCAATCCCAATCACCAGATCTCAAACTGTAGTGTGTCGTAATTATATTATCTCTGCTATTCGTCTATTGTCGAACTGTTTTGTGAATCATTACTTCATTACCAATTTATCTTTATAAATTGTTATCTGATGGCTGCGAGTTATCAACCCTAGCCGTCATACCTTGTGAGCCAGTTTGAAATTCGTTCCATTGTCAGAAAGGATCTGTTCAGGCATGGTAAAACGAGCAACAAATCTGCGGAAGCAGTGGACGAAGGCTTGTGCTGATAAGTCCTGGGCTACTTCTAAGTGCATTGCCCATGTTGTCAGGCAAGTGAATAGTGCTATCCAGCGTTTGCTGTCACTGTGGGTAGAATTTCGCACCCAAAGGAGACCGAAATAGTCCAGTCCGGTGTATTGGAAGGGTCTGTGCTGATGAAATCTAGGGTCGGGATAATTTGGGATGGGAGGTAACTTAAAGGGGGAAGCGCGCCATTGCTGGCACGTCATGCATCCAGATATAAGAATCCTACGAACCGTTGCTCTTCCTTTTGGAATCCAGTAGATCCGTCGCATTTCGTTGAGACATTGGCTGACGCCGGTGTGTGCTAAAGCAGCGTGCGTGTGAAGCACTAGAAGATCAGTGATTCGACTTTTGCGTGGGAGATATATGAGGCCACTAGGCAATCATCGGGCACATTGGAGAATGCTATTTTGATCTGGTTAGAGTTCCCATCTGTGGCGTTCTTCTGATTTTTGATCTTCTGACTGTGCCTGTCTTAGGATGACTTTTACGGCAATGTCGCAATCATCCGCGCTAAATGAGCCACCTCTTGAGAATTCATTCAATCATTGTGGCTTGTGACCAATTTGGCGTAAGAAACGCAGGACCCATGCAACTGTTTCTAACAGCTACGTCCATTCACTGAATTTGGAGGCGTCCACTAGGTGAATTGTATTAAACGTTCCAGTTTGATCTTTCATGTTTGCAAAGGCAGCATATGTTGTTCCCTGCTTTTGTTTTTGTTTCTCGGGAGATTTCGAAGGCATACACGGTAGCAGCATATGCTTGTGCTGAGGCATCAGTGAACACGTGAAGCTGGATACGATGCATTTGTAAGGGCCTTGGCACGTTGAAAGTAGTTATTGTCTAATGTTTAATTAAGTTTTGCCAAGTACGCTTGTCGACTTCTTTTAATTCCTCATCCCATGAGTATCCGATTTTCCACAATTACTGAAGAAAGATTTTAAAGTGTAGGTATAGCGGCAAGAGCATTCCAAGAGGATCAAATTGTGAAGCTACGAACTGCGAAATGGTTGGTTTTGTAACGTTGCGAGTGTTGCAGGATCTGGTAACGAACTGCAGCTCATTTTCAATAGTCTGCCAGCGTATTCCCATCACTGTAATTGATTCATCCCCATGCTGATCCGAACTTAGTATAAATTGATTGACTGCAGCACTGTTGGACTTAAATTCTCGTAAATTTATTTTTGCTTCTGAGAATAATTGTTTCGCTTCATTATAACACATTTTCATGCTTTTTTCGTCATTTGTCCCGATCATAACGTTATTGACATAAGTATTTTTCACAACATGCTGAGCTAAATATGACTGAGATTGAGTGATATAATGACGAATCACTGCTGCTAACAGAAAAGGTGAGCTAATTATTCCGAAAGGGACACGCTTGAAACGGTATGTGGTAATGCGGTTGTCCGCGCAGATTGGTTTTGAGGGATCTTCGATGCATAAGAAACGAGTAGCATCTCTGTCGGTCTCATTGAGAGCGATTTGTAAAAACGTCTTTTCAATGTCGGCGACCATGATAATGGGATGTATGCGTAGTCTTAACAATATTCCAACTAGGTCAGGTAAAAAAAGAGGACCACGATAAAGATTATTGTTCAGTGAGTTATGTTTTTTGACACTTGCGCTTGCATCAGAGACTATACGGATTTTAGTCGTTTCCTTGTGGGGTGTTTCAACGTATTGATGAGGAATGCAGTTAACATTTGGACCGGCCCCATGTGCCGGAATTTTTTCGATAATGCCCATTTCGAGTTGTTGTGCGATGCTTTTTTGGTAGTTCAACATCAATCGTGAGTTTGCTCGAAGACGTTTAAGTAATGATTGAAGACGTCCAATGCATAGGCCAAAGTTGTCTGAAAGAAGTGATCGGTCTGTTTTCCATGGCCAACCCACTGAATACCGTCCATTCTTGTCGCGTTTTACGGTGCTTTCAAATATTCGCATTGCCTTCTGATCATCTTCTTCTTCTTGAGATGGGGGAACAACTCCCATAGTTTCCAGCGACTAAAACTGATTTACGTCTATTAGCGTAGAATATGCAACAATTGCTCCAGATTGCGCTTCATGTTGTTCATGAGATTGATTATCTGCTGCAGTAGTGGTCCTTCTCCCGCTAACATCGGTCCTATGCTAGATTGAATAATGTAAAAGGCATGTGATAAGTGACGCGTAGGAGATCGACCCACGAATTCGTAGAAGTAGTCGGCACCGATGATCACATCCGGATGTCGTACTATCTGATGTAAGTCAGAGACACATTTGTAGTTGTTAATCAAATCATAAGCGATCCGTTTCGAAAGTGGCAGTTGCGGTATTGTTCGCATTAGAAACGGGACGGCGTTAAGGTGAAGTTTCGTAAGACGACCGTTAAGGAGCGGAATACCAAGCTCCATCAGGGTACACTTGTATCTGTTCGTTTTTTTGCTGTCCAAAGCCCGCTACGGAGAGGTCGCATGTGCCAATCTCTTCCAGTTGCAAATGTTGAGCCAATTTTTCAGTAATGAACGATCTTTGACAACCAACGTCGAAGAATATATTCGCGATTAATCTTTTTTGTGGTTCTCTAGGATTTATGACAGTGGCTGATTTGCATAGAAGGAGTACTGTATTCTTTGTAGAATTATTTGAAACTGGTGCAGTGGCAACACTGCCGGTAATCTCTGCAGACTGATTTGTTTCACTGATAGCAGCTGACTGAATTTCCTGGGGTCTCTATTGAGCTCTGTTTGAGCGCGATTTATCTTGAGAATTATTGTAGCAAAATGCACTATTATGAGCTTGTTTGCCATGAAAGCATTTAACGTTTCTTTTGCATTGTCGTGCGAAGTGTCTCTCCTCTCAACACTTAAGACATAAGTTTCCTTCCACTGCACGTTGTTTCCTGCTTTCAACGGTATTATAAATTCGACATTCATTGGACCAATGGCTGTTGTTGCAAAAAAGGCAACTTCTCTTACTGCTCTTTGATAAAGAGTTAGGTGTGTTTGTTTGACGAAAGATAGCAGCAGGGAACACAGATGTGCGGTTTTCTGTGTGGCCATGCTCTTGTTGTTGTTGGTAGCTGTCTTCATTCTGACATGAAGAAGCATACGCATCACGATGTATGTTAGCTGTCTGTGCATGGATGCGTTCAATTGTTTCGTGTCTGCATACAATGCGTTCTAATGCATTTCGAAGAGCTTTGGTATCCCAGATATCGTTATTCTCTCTCAATGAGTACATTTCCCAAAGCACTGTCTTAGGCAATTTTTCTTCGATCATTATTAGAAGCTGAGGATGATTGATTTCATCACCCATGACGATTAACTGTCGAAAAATTCTCTCTATATCTTCAAAGAATTTTCGTAACTGAGAAGTATTGTCTATGGTGAACAACGTCTTGATTTGTGAATGCAGTGACTGACGAACTACATTAATATCGCCAAATCTGCGCCTTAAGACATTTAAGACTTCTTGATAATTGGAAGAGATAAGCGAATATCCTGCGACTGCGTTTTTAGCCTTGTCTTTCAAGCAACTGAATAAATATGTTAATTTCTGAACTTCTGACAACGGTTGATTGTGAATGGCAGATTCGAACACAACCCAAAATTCAAATCAATTTGCAGTGTCACTCCAGAATGTTAGAAGGTCGATACGGGGTAGATTTATCATAAACACTGATTGAGCGTTCATTAGTGATAGGTGGAGAAGGATTGATTGTCTGAACAAATGCGGCGTTGATAACTTCGCGGAATGAGCTTAATTCGATTATGGTTTCTTTTGTTTCTTCTATCACCGAAAGCAAACCATTAGTATCAATGGACATTTGATGATATAATTCCTGTTCTTTCTCAGCTTGTTTGTCATCTTCATTCTCAGTGATTAGCTCATGCCATTGGGCATCTTTTTTCTTAGGGGTCTCTAGTTTGACTTCCAATGATCGTATGCACATATCAGCTAAATGTATTTGAGACTTACATTTGGCGAGTTGTTCTTCGTTAGGTTGTTTTTCGGAACATTGAAATTGTAATAGCTGAGAAACTTTCTGCATCTCTTGTTGAAGCCTGGGCTTCACCGGACCGATTGAAGAACGGATATGAGCTGACGTTGGCATTGCGTTGAACGAGTGTTGATAGCGAGGCAATTGATTTGATGTGCTGGTGGAACGTATTCAAAAACAAATTTGTTGTATTGTTGAATTTCCATGGTCAGTTGAGAATATCCGAATTTTGTTGTAATTAGAATATAGTCGCAGAAAACGAATATTATCAGACTGTTTTGCCGACGCACCATTTCAGCGTTTATTTTGTATTAACACTGTATTATATGTCGAAACACAAAGCATTCATAAGATACAAACACAAAAGGAGGAGATCGCCTAAGTAAAATATACGAAAGTTAAGTTTCATCGTCCGTGTGCATCTTATACATATACAGCTCAAGTACAGATTTAAAAGTTGATTTCACAAATCACTTTGGTGTCCCTTACGAATCGTCTCTCTCGCGCTTCTCTTTCGCGCTCCGTCGCGACAGCTGCCAAATGACGAAACAAAACTATCACTGAAGTTGTCCTCACGTTATTATTATTCTCAGGAAGTCTCATTATTGCTATCATTCATGTCATCACTCACAGATTGACTCTCGTCTCAGATATAAGCAACTGGACATGAATCCATTGAAGTTATTCACATAAAACGCCGCAAAAAATTCAGTTTTTGATATTTCATCTGAATTCTACTTGCCTCGGTTGGTTGATGCTCTTTCCCTCAATTCAATCACTCGGGCTGCTGAAGCGCTTATGAACGGAAGTGGTCTCCTTCCATTTGTCAAACGAAATCAAGAAAGTTTAGTGAAACGTCGATTTTGTTTTTCAGTCAATGCATATGTTATCAATGAAACGTTTATCAAAGCATTTGATCGTGCTCACCGGATTTGTTTGTCTTTCAATTCTTGAGCTTAAGCCTAGGTTGAAGTTTAAATCGGAAAATAATTTATTAGTTTAGCGTATGCCTCACCCAGCTATGAGGCTCAGCCTGAATCTGAGTCCAAATGTAGTTCATTCCGATTGCGGCGGCCACTTCTTAGAATTGAGGCAAATTAAACCAAACAAGTCGTCTTTCTATGAAGTTATTAGAAATTACAGAGTTAAACTTTACTCTGATCTTACAAGGGAAGGTCACGAACTTACCCCAACGTTTCGGGGGAGATGCATATCATATTGTAGGGATCGTATAGCTGATTACGAATATGCAAAATTTTTTTGCGGCGGACAAAGGGGACGGAAGATATGGCAGGGAAAAGATTTTCAGTGTATTGAAGTGAGATTCTGAATTAGCATTTCGCAACGGCGGCTTGGCCTAATGGGTAGTGTGCTAGCACTAGGTGTGGATGCTTGGTAGTTCGGTTCTGCACGCTGCCGAAATTTTTTTCTCATACATTTCTAACATATTCAAGTAGTCGTAATATTCTGCAACTTCTCCCCACAACTTTTTCAAGTTGTGGGGATGTTTCCATTCACTCTTACCCGCAAGATTCACTCGTATGTGATTATTCATGATATTGACTTCCTGATCTATTGGCGTGAAAATATTTTGCGTATTTTGGAAGTGGTTTTCGACCAGTTCTGCAATCCGAAGTTTCGGGATTTCAACAGATACTATTGGTACGCGTGCGGATATGTCCAACAGCATCCTGATCAATTTGAAACGCCAGTCCAAGTGTGTTTCCCTCAGCAAGTGACTTAAGACTGTGATATAGATAGTTGCGATCAGTTATCCTTTGTAAAATGTTCTTATTGTAACCTACATCTATGTTTCGATCATTTTGTTGTAAACAGACACACCCATTATGATCAGATATGGAAAACAAAAAAAATTGAAAAAAAAATTGAAAAAAAACGAAAAATAAAAATTCGAAACATCCCCACAACTTGAAAAAGTTGTGGGGAGTGAAGTTGCAGAATATTACGACTACTTGAATATGTTAGAAATGTATGAGAAGAAAATTTCGGCAGCGTGCGATTTTTGCATATTCGTAATCAGCTATACGAGCCCTACAATATGATATGCATTTCACCTCGAAACGTTGGGGTAAGTTCGTGACCTTCCCTTTTAGTCAAGGAAATGCCGTATGAAACATACAATGGTGCTTATTGTTATGAAATTTTTACACTCATCGGTCTCACTTTAAAAACCAGCTCCCGCTCAATCTGATTGGCCCCTTTGTAGAGCCCACCTGTTTGACTACTTGAGAAACTGTACCAGGCAATACTTAAAGATGCAGACGACTGACATCCACCTGATAAATGTGTCAAGGCGTCCGATTAGCTGCTTAAGAAAGTTTCTATGACGCGATTAATTTTTTTCGGAGCATTACCGTTATATGATTATTTGTGACACTCTCTATCGAATTATTGCTTTGTTGTTGGAAAACATTTTCGTTGTCTCCATGGCCGCAATCATTCCCGTTGTGTGACTATCTCTGACGTTTTCGTAAAAAAATGCCCAAATAAATAATTAATTGTGATTGTTCAATGAGGGTAAGCCAAAGGTAATTCTAGAAATGCTAACCACGATCGTAAATCGGAGAAGGTCGTTTTCATGAAAACAAAGCGATTCGTAAAGATGTGTCGATTATGTGTGTAGTCATTCGTTCACTCTATCCCAACCAATCTCCGTTCATTAATTTCAGTTACACTGTATGAACTGATTGATCAAAGTACAATACTAATGGAACGAATACTGACCTGTCATCAATATGCGTATAATATAGTGCTGATTGCTTCGCGGGAATTCCGGAAACGACCAAAAGCTTTAATCTTACTAACATTAATATCAATTATAATAATAGAAGAAGCATCTTACCATCCAATATACATAAATCTTCGTATTGCATATCTGAACTATTATAGAAAATCAGTGAATGCCATTATACGCACACGTCGTCAACAAGACTGTAGAGAACACCGCCTCCCTTGAGAAGGAAGGCGATGCTATAGGCCACAGCGATAACTCTTAATGGAGCTCAGCCCAGCGGCTCAATGTGAACTGGGCATGGCTCTCAGCTCCAGCGTAAGGCTCAGGCTAACTTCTTTGTGAACCTCAGCCAAACATACAGGCAAATATCAGCTTGAGGTTGGTGTTTAGCCTGGCTTCTTTTCACGAGCACTAACTACAAGATAAGCCTTAATTTTCGGTTCTCTTGACAGTGATCAGATCATTGAGTGGCGCTACCAAAATAGTCCATCGATAGTTAAAAATAAATTAATTTAATACTACCGATAGGTCCTCAATGTCAGACTTCTTGATCGTTCAGTCAGATTCTTGATCATTGGTCGAGTATATCGAATATCATTAAAAGACTACCAGAATGAGGGTGCAATGACGACCTGTCTTATGGCGCTGATGGAGCATGAGAACCACTGTTTCAAAGTGGAGGATACTGATGGTCGATATAATCTCTTGCCATTAGCTGATTGGAAATTACTGTTGAATTTCTGCATTAAATGATGATTTTACTTATGTTGTAATGTTCATTTAATTTGAAGATGATTTAAAACTCGCTCACGGCATTGCCATAATAAGTGTGGTCTCTGATCATCATAATTTCGACAATTATCGCTTAGCTCAACAAACTTTCGAATGCGATGCAATTCTTCATAATTATACATGGACACATATTGATTTATCAGCTAATCGCACGTTCAAACAAATATGCCCACAGCAAGATGTTAGTTTTGTTGTTTTTTCTGGACGCTTCAACCATATTTTTTGACGAGTTTATTCGTGAATACCTTTATTTTGTAACCTGATTCCGCCGTATGGATTACTAAATCCGATTATTTCGACCCCGCCGAAGTAAAATTAGATTCTTTAGGTAAGCTGGTAGCTTATAGTTAGTAAAATTGTGGACTACTCTGAATTATTTTGCGCGATATAGTATGAAACTGAACTAAAACGATTAGTGTAACGTGGATGTTTGCAACACATTTAAATACCCCGACATTCCTTGTCAAAATGGTCATTTTTGATTTATTCCTTGATAGTTCACACCATTATATTCATCACAACTAGTGTTCGTCGGGGACCCCGGCGGGGAACGCGGGGAGCGCTCCCCCGCGCAATTTGCTCCCCGACTTTTTTTGCGGAGACCCCCCCGTCCAATTTACTCCCCGCGGGGACCCCCTCGCGTAATTTGCTCCCCAACATTTTCGCGGGGACCCCGCTCGTCCAGTTTCGCTCCCCGACGGGGAGGACGAGCTCCCCGTCCTCCCCGACGGGGAGTGCGAACCTTCCCGAATATCGCGAACATTTAACTGAAAATGGTGAAAGACAGCCGCAACACTTTCAATATTGTCTTGTTTTTTGTTTTGAAATGTGAGTATAAGGTGCACTTGAAAGAAAACTACTTAAAAAAGAAGAAAACTCTTTAAAAAATTGAAATTTTGTTTAAAGAATTGAGCTGAAATGTTCCCCGTCCTCCCCGTCGGGGAACACGGGGAACGGTCATTCCCCGACGGGGTCCCCCCGCACAATTTGCTCCCCGACATTTTCGCGGGGATCCCCCCGTCCAATTTACTCCCCGCGGGGACCTCCCCC
>JAPYMA010001632.1:0-14181 GCA_035041965.1 Anisakis pegreffii | reverse complement strand
AATAAGATTAATTATATATCAAAAATAATTATTGGTATATTGAATATGAATAGTTATGTATCAATAATAATTAGAATTACATCAAGGATTATTTATTATAACGACTTGATCAGTGATATTATAATTGTTGTTGAATGATTAATTGTAAAGTTGAGTTATCATGTGCACATGTTTGTATAATACTTTGTTGTTATGTTAATAAATGTTGAGAATGTTAACTGCTCATTCACTTAATGTAAAGTATTTTTATGCTTTATTTTATACCTGAAACAATTGTTGCAATGCAATGTCTGCCCAACTTTTTAGCTGTTTCAGCATTATATTTGATTGCTTGATGTGGGTTGATTGCATCTTATTATTATCAATCAATCACTGTGAATTGGCGATGTGATGCGTAGAGTTTTGTAGCGGGTGAGTTGATATATTATCATGGAAATACTATCAATAGCACTGATGACAGTGAACGTAATAATAATACCAATAATACTGATAAATAATAATAATTAGTAATAATAATATCGAACGTCTTGTGGCGTTTCCTTGAAACAAGTATGGTATGATGATGATGATGGTAGTGAATTAGTCGGATGGTAATCAGTATGGTGGTAATTAATTATTTGTCATTGTGTTTGATCAGTCAACGGCAGAGTTCAGTTTGGTGTATATTTATTTATTGTTAATATAAGTATTTAGCATTTGCTATTGCAGATTAGTATAATTGGTAGAGTTAATATTGGAATATGATTATATTGGTATCGGTATATAATGGTATAATATGGTTATATTATTGGTAAAATAATTAAATAACGGTGGAAATGAAATGGCAGAGCAAAGGAACGACAGCGAATGGTTGAGGTAGTGTGTTTTTTGGTTATTGACAGTTGATTTGATGTGAGTTCGGTGTTATTGATGGTGAATGATTGGTATGCAAATGATAATTACGTTATGTTATTGTGTCATTATTATGTTACAAATGCTATACAAATACAAATTCGTCTTACGTTCGTAAGTGCAATTTACTAGCGCAGTAATCGTATGGATGAGCTACACTGTAGTGGATCACTATAAGAAAATCACTAGTACTTCATTCGAGGGATCTCAGTCCTCAGTTTTGCCCAGTAACAATATGATTTCATGGCATCATTGGAAAGCTGACGTCCTCTGCTATCAGAGAAGCATATATATTGTCGAGGGATTCTGCTTGGTTCCAGAGATATGGCCAAATATCTGAGCAACACTACAGTGCTATAGGAAAATCACTAGTACTTCATTCAAGGGACCTCAGTCCTCAGTTTTGCCGAGTAGCAATGTGCTCTCTTGGTATCATTGGTCTTAGTGTTTAACGTGCATATAGAGAGAGTTTGAAAGAGACCCCGCCAAGGCTGCTCGGCCAACTGACAACATGCTGAGATTGGATTGAACCCGAGGGATTTGAAATGAGCCTCGTCAACTACCCTGTATACATGTAGAAGCTAACTAGCTAGTTTAATTTGATTTTTTGACTTGAATTCGTTTGCACAGACTGCAATAATAATAATGATAATCATAATAATAATAACAACAATAGTAACGACAGTAAAAGCAATCAAAAATTCATAATTTGGCAGCGAATAGAATAAGAAGAGGTATTATTTATGTGGGTGGATTTGATCTGTTCGATGCGTTTGGTGAATCCGATCTGTTATTTATTGATATGAAGAATAGACTAGTGATATGTTTATGAAATTGAATTTATTTTAATGAGATTTGATGAAATCAACGAAATCATATTATGTGTAATATATAAGCGAGCGCATTAAGCTCGTGATCAGTAAGCTTTTCACACTTACTGATCCATGCTGACAGCTAATGTTGTCTATAGATGGATGATTGAATGAATAAATTAATGCTGCTGTTGAGTTAGTATTATATGTGGTTGAATTGTTGTGGTGGTTTAGACTTAAGTGAGCGCTGCGATTTGCCTTTGTTGGTTTATCATTATGGTTGGTTATCAATTAAGCATTAAGCATTAAGCATGAATGGATTGTGGCAGTGGCATGATTGCGCAGTGGCAATATGAGGAGTTAGTTTTGTTGTTTTTTGAGTGGCTTACATTAATCATCGATCATTGTTCGAAGAAGAAGGCAATGATGAAGAAGGGCAAAGGAAGTAGGGCAGGGCAGGGCTGTCATGTTTCGTGATAATAATTGATGATAAACGATCGGTCGCGTTAACTTTACATTGACCAGCCGACCAGCCGGATAACAAGGCAGGCAGGCGGCTGACTAGTGACTTATTGAGCCAACAAGCAACTGTATCCGTATCCGTCATGCATACATCTATCGTGCAATTTATCATCAGATGGAATTTATCACCAAAGCGAAATCCATCTGCTGAGTTCGAGCAATCGATTCGCTTGCTTGCTTGTGGTCGTGTCGTAGCATCATCATGCATAAGTCATGCTTGTCATAAGCATTAAGATATTAAGGTTAAGGATCATGATTGAGGTGCGATCACAATTCAAAGATTTATTTATACGGAAGGACATTATTAAGTGATGATCACATTTTTGTGGTGACAAAGTAATAGTTTTGTTGAGTACTTATTTTTGATGAGTTTTTCGTAAATATGTTTGTAGATACACATAAATAAATAAATAAATTCATTCATTCGTTTTTGAAAATTGAATGCAGTATTGATATTAGTGTTGAAAGCATTAGTAATAATAGTTTGAGTGGTAGCATTTGGTCGGTGTTTCAGTTGATTGCGAATATAATTCACATAGCAATTTGATAATTCGTTTTCGATTGGGAGAGTTGTGCAGCAATTGAGTGTGTTTATATTTTGTGGGTGCGTAGCGTGAAGACTGAACGTGAGCTTGAGCCTGAGACACCGAATCTACTCGAAGCTCGGGGCTCATTCCCAATTATTGTTATTGTTTTGAATAGTTTGATCTATCCAACCTCATTTTTTCAAAGCACTTATTTGCTGGCCTTGCTTGCTTGCTTGCCAACGGCCATTTATATTCTGTCGGAAAGCAATGTGCAATTGTTATACCTCATTTGTTATACTGCATCATTGAGATTATCATATTCATTTTGCTTTTATAAATGTGTATTTTGATTGCACATAAATGGTATGAGTTGATTAGTTCAATGATATGTAAAGTATTGCTTGATAAGGCGTATTAGTAGTAATTGCTTGAAAAGCATGAATGTTTAATGTAGCTGAATAGATGGAATATTGTTTGATAAGGGATAACATTTACAAAATTGGGAACATGAGAGTAGAGATTCTTTAGATTAGTGGCTCTGGTAGTGGGGAGCGGTACGTGATATGAATTAGATTGGTTGGTGGTAGGATCAGTGCAAGTTCTTAGCTTAGCTAAATGACTGAATGGATTGAGATGACAAAGACGTATGCAAGGGAGGGCTGAATCTTCGGGTTAGTTTGCTGAGACTGAATTGGACACAATTGGTCAAATTGCGGTCATTGTTCATTTGAGAGCGATACTGGACAGCGGAACTGAGTTTGATTGGCAGAATATCATTGTTAATTGTGATGAATTTGATGTTTATGTTAGTATTAGTAGTTGTATTTGAAATGCTTTGAGTAGGATTATCATTATTGTGGTGGTAATGAGTTTATCTGCAGGTGCATCTGCTCGAGGATCGTATCGTTTGCTATGCTCGAGGTATGAGAAGCAGATAAAAATGGTGTTGCCAATAGGACATGATTCTTGCTTGCTGAATCAGATGAGATCGTCAGATAAAGAGCCACAACAACGTAGCATTTCATCGGGTGCTGGAATGAGTTGTGCTAGATCGACGACGACAGCACCGTTATTAGACTGTAGACAAGCACAACATAAACAGTCGTCATGTGCATCTGCAACGACTTTAGCCCCTGCAGCTGCGGCAGGAGTAGGAGCATTTCGAATGCTGCCGTCACCACTGTTGTTGAATCATTATCATCAAGGACAACACACTGAAGTGGCTCTGGAATTAGGTGGTGGCGTTGGAGGCTTCTTTGGCACGGTAAATGCGTTCGTTGGTTGATTTGATTGCGAGTTTGATCATCAACTTATATGACAGTGCAATGGTAATATGTTTGAGGGTCTTCTACGTCTGAAAGAACGTCCACGTGCACGTTCGATGCTACCGTTGCGATCGCCGTCATCAATCGACGATGAAGAGGGAGGGTATGACGAGTGTACAGAGGGTGGTGTATTTGCTGAAGAAGCGGCGGATCTCGAGAATAGTTTTATGGATGCTGCACAAGAGCGAGCTCCACTGATCCATAGAAGTCGTTCTCGAACGAGTGGATCGGCAAGGTTCGTCAGTTGTTGTGCCGCAAAAAATGAGTCTTTTGCCGCACATTTTAATCGTTGAACATTTCTCGGTAGCGCTACTGAAATGAAGTGAATAGATGAATAAATGAGCAGGCAGCAGCAGCAGCAGCAGCAGCATATTGTTTTGAGTTGAAGTGATAAAAAATTTAGATCGCGATCTGGGTGGTCCTCACGAGTTTCGTCGGCACTCTACAAACAACGATGTGTACCGTTGTCCAGGGACGAAATGCTTGAATTAATGGTGCTGCTGAACGATACAACGGGTTTGTTTGTGTGGTGTTGACGAATAGATTAGTTTCAATTTAATGCTTTCAATAATCATTAATAATCATTTATTTATTCCTTCATTTATTCATTACGGGTCCTCTCATCTGGTCATATCGTCTTAGCAGTCTAGTCTTGTCTTATCTTATCTTGATTACACATTTGCATTCATTTCTTATCGATATTTTTTAAATGCATTTGCATGTTATTATTATTATTATTATTATTGCTATTGTTATTATTGTGCTTTTTTTCATTTTTAAAACATCTCAAAAAGCATGTAGAGAAGAGCGCGGCGCAGCCTCTTCTGTGGTGTCCTATGCAGTGTCGAAGCTCACGATGGTACGTAGACGATGAATCTCGATTTGAATGATCCAATTTTGATAATAGTAATAATAATAAATGAAAGAAGTTTCTACAAGAAAAGTTTGTGTCTTTTCGTGTTCATCGATACGGCCGTAGCATTGGTCAGCTGCAAGTGTATGGGCGATGCTACGAAACGACTGAGTTGGACAGATTTGCATTTGCCTTATTTTTGTGTTGTTGTTAATATTATTTTGTATTTGAGCATAGTTATGCAGAAGAGCAGTTAAATGAAGCGATAGTGAAGTAAAGCACTTGAAGAGCAGCAGAGCAGCACTGAAATTCGCGTAAACTTACTTGTGATTTGATTTTGCAGCAGTAGCATTATTGTTTTATGATTATTGCTGCTGCTGCTGCTGTTGTGTACATTAGTTTTTGCAATTAAAATCACTTGACTCGAAGCATCCATCTATTTTTGTCTTTTATGATTATGTGACGGCTTTGACCAATTGCTCTCATAATCATGAGGAGACTCGTGGCCGCTTTGTCTAGCAGCCATCAGACTAATTCATAAATCATTATCATATGATCATGATTGCTTTTCGCATTACATACATATCTATAGAGCTGCTATCTATCCATATCCATATTTATCCGAGAAGGCGCGATCTGTTGCAATTGTAATCCATGCGATTATAGCTTAGTTGCATCTGAATCTGCAGTTGCAGTTTGCAATAATTACAGATTCGAGTGAGTATTCTGTTAGCAATTTACTAGGTAATTTGGACACGAGTGCATACCTGTAAAAGTAAGAAGCGAAAGAGACGGAGTATGGTTAAGAAGTGTTCAACTTTGCACTTTATAATAGAATTTCATTTGAAAGTACATAATGCTTGCTGATGCTATCAGCAATATATCATACTATGTATTATTTATCGTTGACATATCAATTTGGTGGTATGTATTTATTCATTGCTAGTGGCTTGAGTTAGTTACTGAAAGTAGCGTACTTTTGGGTAGGTGATAAGATATAAATCATGTGCTGGAACTTGAAAGGGCGGCTCTGAATGTGCATGAGAATTGCTAAAGGCGATAGGGTATCAATCTCTTTCTGGCAGGCATTCTAGCTTGTTTTAGGTTGTTGTGTAAGTTTGGTGTACCTAATGCAGGATTGTTATTATTATTGTTATTATTATTAGTGGCAATTTGAATGATCATATGTGTGAGAGTGAAAAAAGTGAAGCGGTAGCGATTGAAGATAAGCAGTTTGTTGTTGTTGTTATAGCTGTGGATCATAAAGTTAGCTTAAGTGCGTGCAGAGCACATGTTCTGGTGGAAGGAGTTTGGAATGTTAGAATTTAGAACATTTTTATCTAATTTCAAAACGTGTAATAACAATGACACAGCAGCAGTAGCTGTAGCTGTAGCTGTAGCAGCAATCGCTGAAATTGAGTTAATAGGTGATTGATTTTGTCACCTGGAAATGTGGAGTGTTTTTTGTGGTGGTGCTAGTGGTGGCTTTATAGAAATGCTTTGAAGTTGTTTATTCGAGAGTGAGAGACTGACTCTTAAAGGCTCATAAGAAGAATTTTATTGTTCATATGTGATTGTAATGTTTATATAATGCTGAGTTTATGAAAGATTCGCTTTATGAAGAATTGTAGCGGATTACGAGCATGCATCATTCGGGGCAGTGGGTCGGTTTATGAAGATGGCACAGCTTTAAGTTTTATTTTTTTGTGTGGGTGCTGCCGAAGGAGTAGTTGTTGGTGGTGGTGGTTGTTGGACTGATTGAAGAGCATTTTTGGATTTGCATAAGAATTTGCAGTTATTGCAGTCAGTTCATTTGATGGATGGCGGTAGGCAGAGAAGTGTGAAAGGTGTTTGAGAGAGCGATTGTTTTGTGGGTGTGTTAGGATTTGGAAAAGTTGTTTTAGAATATGTGAGGAGGAAATTCGGTTAAGGTATAATACTAGTGATGGGTGGATTTTGAAAGGGATTAAGCGAGAATTGAGTTAGTGAAACGGTTGATAAGTAAAGGATGTGTAGAAAATGACTGGATGAATGAATTGTAGTATTTGGATAAAAATAGAAATTGAAGTGAATTCAAGTAGAGTCAGTGGATTGTGAAGGAAGGAAGGAAGGAAGGAAAGAGGACGGGAATGCGAACGTGATAAGTTGAATTTGGCAGTTTTATGTGATGTGATGTGTGCTTGTGTTTGTTGAAAGAGCTTGTAATAATAACAAATAGCACTAATAAGCGAATAAGAGAACATTATGCATAATGCGATGATTGCTGCTGAGGCTGCGGCATGAACATGAAATCGCATCGTATCGCATCGCATCGCTACTTTCCATATTTGCAGCTTGTTGGTTTGTTTTATGTTGCGCTCGGTCTGGAATCGTGCTCTTATTGAATTTCTTAAAAAGTGTTCGATTGATAAAGAGGGAAATGATTATGGCCAGAAACATTATTCATCCTTTGAATATCTTTTGAATTAATCGATTTATCATTCTGCATTCATCGTTCAATTTCTGTAAAAAAGTGTAAAGCGTTAAAAAACATTTACATTCTTCACTAAACCCAACAAACTCAACAAGAAATAATGCTTGAGTTTGTTTTTGTGCTGCTAGTCGTCTTTGCATTTTGCTTGTGAAGAGATAGATGGATAGATGGATTGATTGTCACTTGTTTAATTTATCATTAGTTTAGATACTCTCATATGAATATGTGTGTATGTGTATTGTATTGCGATAGCTGCTGATCTGGGTGATATTCTCGAGATTTGTGTATTGGGTGGAAGGATTAGATGGGTGGACGGATGGATGGATTGATGGATGGATGGATGGATGGATATCGTCGGTGACTGTGTAGTAGCACTGATTACGATAATAGTAATAGTTATGAGTAAGAGTAATTATGCTCGAAAGATAGATGGCAGGTAGATGGATTGATAACATGACAGCATGGTTTCATAGCAATAAAATAACAAAACTAGCATCTATAGACTGTAAATGGTAATTCTGTAAATGAAGGAACTGATCAACAGATTTATTAGTTGTTGCTGGTGTTTTGAACATTTGGAAGTGATCTTATTAGCATAAGCTTAAAGTTTTTGGATAGAATAGGACGATTAGCAGTACTAACGATTAGTGGTCGTAGTAGTGACAAACAACAGGGTTGTTGTGTAATTGGGTGTGCTGGAAGGAAGGAAGGAAGGAAGCGATGGAGACACGAACGATGTGTATCAAGTGGACACTTGGTGCTTGATGTTGATGTGGAGTTTTATCACTTTAATTGATTAAATTCACTGCTTTTTTAATTTTTTTGTAAAGTTTTGCGATTGATTCAAAACACATATTATATTAGCACTTGCAGTAAGCAATCAACTGAGAAGGCAAATTATAAATAAGTAAATAAATGTGTTATTTATGCATATGGATTGATGTGTTTCATAGTAGTTTGCTTGTTCACTTATTCATTCAGTTCAACTGAACGTATGGATCAGCAGTAATAGTTAAATTTCATTTTAGGTATAGAGGAATAGCGGGGGGGAAGAGCTAATGAGCTGAGGGAAGAGATTGAGGAGATGGAGATGGGAGTTGTTTTGGTGGTGGACGGGAAGGGTGGATTGAAGGAGAAGTTGCCATGTTGATTTTGGGGTATTAGCTTTTTTATTTGATATTTCCTGTGACATTTTTATAAAAGTTTCAAGTTTAGTCTGACATTATTATTATTATTGTCATTATTATTGCCATTATTATTATTATTACTGTTATTATTATTACTATTACTGTTATTATTATGATTTGTTATAATGATGGCTGTTATAGTTATTGCTACAATTAGTTTTATTGTTATTTTGAGCATAACGATCAGGATGAGGATTGCGAGTAAGTAGAATGAGTTGACACTTGCGATAAACGGCGTATAAACACGAACGAGTGTGAATTCAAAGAAGTTGTTTATGAGAGGATTTGGAAAACATCTGTGTATCTCTATGTGTTAGTAATAAACAATCTTATATTGATGCGACGACGATGATCATTCGTGAAGTTATATTACACTTTGATTTTGTGCTGCTTTGATCTAGAGTTTATTTGCGGTGTAAGGTGAATTTATTGCGAGGGATTATTGTATTTGTTTGGCATTTGGTGTAGTTTTCGGTGAGTAGTTATTAACTTGAATAGATTTATTGCTTGCCAGGGATGAAGCGAAGAGATTTATTTTATTTGGGTGGTTGGTTGAAGCAGAGCGCTGAACTGTATCTAGGTTCGAGAATGTGACTGTGAGTGCTAATTGTAAGTATGAATGAGTGTTTTGAACGTGTTTACGTGAATGTGAATGTGAATGTGATTCGAGCGATTATTTGAAGTATGTAGTGATCTCGGATTTGATTAGGTGATATTGTATATTGTTTGGATGTGATTTGGGTAGATATGCGACAGATTCATTTGTGGATGAGGTGTTATGCGAGTGATTAGGATACGCAGAAGATTTCTATTTTGGAGTTTTATTGAGGATATGAATTTGATGATGTAGATGTTTGTATTGCGGTTGGTTTTGTTGCGTTTCGATACGAGCGAGAGTAATAATGATAACGGGAAATATTTTGATACTTTTAAGAGGTGATAGAAAGGCGGGTAATCGGTTGAGTGGATCAATTGACGATTAGATCTTAACGAGTGGCACTGATCTGTTAGTGCATTGATCCAGGAACCGAAAGGACGAGGACTGCTAGGAAGAGAGGAGAAATACTGCTGCTGGTGGAAAGGTGCTTGAGGGAAGCATTATTCAATAAGAAGTGATGCTACTGATGGTATGATTCTTTGAAAGAAGAGAGCAATTGCGCCTAGCAGCAGCATTATCTATCTATCTGCTAGATATATATATATATTCATTAATCGACGAAGAGCACACCTGAAATGTCAGTATTTGTATCGCAATCGTTGAACGAAGATGAACCGACGCGATTCTCACGAATAGGTCGTAAGTCGACAGTACGACGTAAACTCAGTGTTTTGGTGACGATTAATGAAGATGGTACGATAACAACAACGAATGCCGGTGAGTGACTTGACTACACTACATTATAGTGACTGTTTAGGTTTTTTATTATTGTGTCGTGATTATTGCTTTGAGTTGGTGTTTATCATTCTAGTAGTGTTATTGACTTAATTTGCTGTTTGCTTTCGGCGATTTGCTTTTATTCTCACTTGGTTCAACGGGCCTGCTTTTGGGACATGCAGGTGATATTGGTGACATTTTGCGCTATATTAATATGTGGCTGCGAGATTGTGGTGGTGGTGGTGGCAAGCAGGGCTCATAGCTATGACTTATTCAAGCATGCTCTGACCAGATCAGTGAGGTGCTCCAGGGTGAAATGAGTCAGATTCTAGTGTTCATGAAAGTTAGTGATTTCGCCGATCGACAATCGACCAAATCTCCAGTCTCAGACGAATAATTGAAACTCCGAAATCGGTATAATCAGCCGACATACACTGCCTTCATAGACTTCGATTCACCGTGCCGCAATCGTCTATTTCAACTAGTCCGAGCTAATGGCGTTCCGAAAGAACTTGTACGGCTAATAAGCAATATGAGTCTGTCAACAAGAGCAATAGAGTGCTATATCCGAGCAGTTATGGGGGTACGGCCAGGTTCGGTTCTGGGCGCATTCCTATTCAACTTTGTCATTGACAAACGGCACTATAATAGCGGAATGCAGCTATACCCGTGCATGACAGATCTGGATTATCGCACTCGTGGCAGATGATCCGAACGAATTGCAAAAGGCCGTAACAGCTCTGAGCGAGTATGGCACAAGCTATGGACTGATAATAAAGCCAGCCATCTAAAAGCAAAGTACTATCAAGCAGAAGTAAGTAATCCAATACTGCTTAACAACGAACAGTTGAAAAGCACCGAAAGTTTCTGCTATCTCGACTCAGTTATAACAGCTAACGCGGATTGCACGGAGCAAAGAATTGCAAAGGCGCATGGAGCATTCAATCTATTAAGGAGATGCTTGTGGTCAACTGCAATCAAGAGGGAAATCAAACTGAAGGTTTACCGAACAGCGATAGTCCCGATGATGATGTATGCGGATTTGGAAAGTGTATAACCAAGCCATATCTATAACATCTCTTAAGCAGTTTCTGTGTTGCTCTGCTAAGTAGCACTGCAATAATGATGCTGCAGTAGCAGCAACAGCACGAGGAAGTGACGAAAGCAAGAGTGCAGCCAGCAGTAGCACCTTTTAAGTGGTTCGGCGTAGGTGTTGTATCCACTAGCTATCCATTAATGTTCATTTGATGTTTAAGAATCGTTGTTGCTTTTACAGAAGTGACAAAATAATAATATAGCACTGGAATAGAGCACTAAAGCATCAGATTACTTGTTCATGAGATTGATGATACATAGGCATTTTATTGAGAGGCCTATTTGGGTTGGTACATTCATTATAGTATCATTTACATTTGTTCGTTATGATCGGTTTTAGTGAGTTGCAGGTGAATGAATTGAGTGGGTTAGAGTTAGGTAGTGGGTTGGTTGTTTGGGGTGAGTATTTGAGTTGAAGGGCATTGGAGTGAATGTGCTGCTTTTGGATGTATATGGATGGCTGGCAATAAGAAAAACGAAATGAATGATCAAAAAGTCAACAGATCTATCTATTATATCTATGTCGACGAAGGCAGAAAATGGCAAAAGAGAGTAGAAGCATCTCATCTCATCTGATAGGACGACGTAAAGTAACCATTTGAGAATTGAAACTGATACGATGAAAGCAAAAAAGTTTCGTTTTTCATTAAGCTTCGAGTCTATTTGTTCTGTGTTGGGTTGTTGTTAGAGCGCCGCCTCTGTAAGATAGCTGCAGCAGCAGTAGCAGCAGCTAACATTATGATAGTGATTTGTGAAATTCATTCCTTGTTTGATATTCATTCACTTGATTGCAGTTTAATCAGGGTTGTTCTATTGTTAATTGAGTAGTAGTGATTGGTGTGATCGTTAGAACTTTGAACTGTGATTGCAAAATATATTGTGAGAGGAGATAGTGTGAATTGGATTGTTAAGTTGTGATTCAAGCTGGACATGATAGTTATGATGTTTGATGCTGCAAAAAATGATCTCGAAATGCTGTCAAAAAATTTTTGCCTCACTTGACATCTATCTATCAATCTATCTATCTATCTCATGTATCGTTTCTACTTGGTTTCATATGATCTCGTGTTTGGTTTTAAAACGATGAATGATTTCAGTTGAGTATAATAGTTGTTTGGTGGCTGCTTGACTGGTTGGTAGGTTGGTAGGTTGGCTGAATAGTTGAAGGATGGATTGATGTAGGGCTGGGTGAAAGGCGAAATGGCTAAGATAAGAATTGAACGAAGTAGTGATAGCAACAACGACAGAGTTGGCAATTAATCGTGTTATCAGTTGAGAGTTACAAAATTGGATATAGATTTATGTGTTCATTGAGCTTTGTTTTATGGAATCGAATCGACGAGCGCTATATTTGTGAGATGAGCACGGAATTAGTGCATGTTGAAATGGGGATTGATGGATGGATGACGGGATTAATGAGTGTTTTTATTATACTATCATTATGATCGTTATCTTATCGTGGAGGAAGGATTAGATCGAGTTGAATGTTAATGTTTATCGAGTATAAGTTCACTGATGAGAATCATTATAAAAATGATATTGCCGTTTTGGTATTGCCGTTGTTGTTTTCTTGATTGTGTGTTTATATTTGTTAATTGTGAATTGTTTTATATGGTTGTTTTTTGCTTTTATACATTTATTTATTAATTTATTAACTTATTTATTTATTTATTTATTTATTTATTCACTTATTTATTCATTTATTAGTTTAACTTATCTGAGCGTGAATGCCTCTTGAATGAGTTTGATTAATTTATGGAATAGGAAAGGAAGGAAGGAATTGATATCCGAAGTTGAGTAGTAGTTAGCAATTGGATGATAGTATTAGCAGCAGTAGCAGTAGTCTACGAAAAAAACTGCAGTGGTTTTTTGGGACGGAGGCGTTGACATGACTGAAAGCGGTGGCGGATGAAATAAATAAATGCATGATAGAGGCGCAGCCGAACGAACGAGCCGATGAGGCAGCAAGGAGTGAGATTTGTTTTGTTGTATGAGATGAAAGAGGAGATGTGGAGTTGTCAAATGAAGAAGGAGAAGTTTGATTTATTGCATTAGGTCAGTTTAGAGTTGTTTTGGTATGTGTAGTAAACAGAGGACACAAAGTTGCGTTTGAAACTATTGTCGTTGGTCGTTTTTGGTGATTTGTTGCGTTGCCGGATCGATACTGTGGCGATCAGAATAAATATTTTATAGTATTATATGGAAGGTATAAGGTAGTGAACTGTTGATGTAAGTGGTTGAATTATATATAGGTTAAGTTGATTTCGTTTCAAAACAGAGTGCTCATAGCAGTGCTGAGACTGGTATTGAACTGAACTGCTGGTTAAATATCAATGGAAGGAAGTACTGTAAGAATTTTGACTTGTCGATTGCAAGGAATGAATATCTGGGTATCATTTATTCATCATTTGTTGGTTCATCTTCTAGTTGTGCTCTTGGTTGTGTAATCTAGTTATTTAGATGCTGCTGCTGCTTCCGTTCTCAGTTAAACTGTCTTTATTTGTGTACTGCAAAAGGAAGGAAGCTCTGAGACCGAGAGTAGCACTGAATTGATAGCAATCACTATATAGTACATAGCTAGTAACAGATCAAACTGGTTAAGTTAACGGAAGGGTGCGATTTGGCATGGTTAGTTGCAAGGAAGGATGTGATAATGGTTGATAATATATGGGATAATTGAGAAGCAGCAAATACGATAAATAATTGAGTGAGCCTAGTTACAGTTTCATTATCTAGAGAGAAGCAAATAATCTGTATATGGATGGATGCGTTGATGGATGAGCGAAGAAAGGAGGATTATGATGAGTAATGCTGGATGAGTGGACAGATGGGTTTGTGGGGATATGTTTAGTGTTTTGATCTGATCTGATCTGATCTGGTTAGTTGGTGGTGATGTATTTTATATGGTGATAGATAGCAGTGGATGATTAGTTTGAAACGAATGTAATACGCATCTAGAAAGGTGATATGTAAACGTTATGGTATTGTATTGATATGCGTGCATATGATGTGTTTGAAATGATACTGATTTATAGCTGTACTGATAAGCAAGAAGACGTGTC
This sequence comes from Anisakis pegreffii, assembly GCA_035041965.1. Taxonomy (NCBI): domain Eukaryota; kingdom Metazoa; phylum Nematoda; class Chromadorea; order Rhabditida; family Anisakidae; genus Anisakis; species Anisakis pegreffii. Next base: position 59 of record JAPYMA010001632.1, on the reverse strand, counting down.
AAGAAAGCAACTTATAATGTTTGCAGCCGTGAACTGAGGGTGATCTGATGTCAATGTGA
>JAPYMA010001629.1:0-16045 GCA_035041965.1 Anisakis pegreffii | reverse complement strand
TATAGCATTATAGAGCTTGCCATCTTCAAGCTACCGGCACCCTCAAGTTTGTCCAATAACATATGAATTTCTTTACACCGTTCAATTTCTCAGATCCTCTAGATTCAGACTATCATATATGTTGCCGAGCGATTCTTCTTACGTGAGGAGATATAGCCATTTTCTTGAACCTATCTCAATCAGCACAGTCGCTCTCATTCATTGTATAACATATCACTATAGATCACTCCATACATTAATATAGCATTATAGAGATTGCCATCTTCAAGCTACCGGCACCCTCAAGTTTGCCCAATAACATATGAATTTCTTTACACCGTTCAATTTCTCAGATCCTCTAGATTCAGAATATCATATATGTTGCCGAGCGATTCTTCTTACGTGAGGAGGTACAGCCATTTTCTTGAACTTATCTCAATCAGCGCAGTCGCTCTCATTCATTGTATAACATATCACTATAGATCACTCCATACATTAATATAGCATTATAGAGCTTGCCATCTTCAAGCTACCGGCACCCTCAAGTTTGTCCAATAACATATGAATTTCTTTACACCGTTCAATTTCTCAGATCCTCTAGATTCAGACTATCATATATGTTGCCGAGCGATTCTTCTTACGTGAGGAGATATAGCCATTTTCTTGAACCTATCTCAATCAGCACAGTCGCTCTCATTCATTGTATAACATATCACTATAGATCACTCCATACATTAATATAGCATTATAGAGCTTGCCATCTTCAAGCTACCGGCACCCTCAAGTTTGCCCAATAACATATGAATTTCTTTACACCGTTCAATTTCTCAGATCCTCTAGATTCAGAATATTATATATGTTGCCGAGCGATTCTTCCTACGTGAGGAGATATAGCCATTTTCTTGAACCTATCTCAATCAGCACAGTCGCACTCATTCATTGTATAACATATCACTATAGATCACTTCATACATTAATATAGCATTATAGAGCTTGCCATCTTCAAGCTACCGGCACCCTCAAGTTTGCCCAATAACATATGAATTTCTTTACACCGTTCAATTTCTCAGATCCTCTAGATTCAGAATATCATATATGTTGCCGAGCGATTCTTCTTACGTGAGGAGATATAGCCATTTTCTTGAACCTATCTCAATCAGCACAGTCGCTCTCATTCATTGTATAACATATCACTATAGATCACTTCATACATTAATATAGCATTATAGAGCTTGCCATCTTCAAGCTACCGGCACCCTCAAGTTTGCCCAATAACATATGAATTTCTTTACACCGTTCAATTTCTCAGATCCTCTAGATTCAGAATATCATATATGTTGCCGAGCGATTCTTCTTACGTGAGGAGGTACAGCCATTTTCTTGAACTTATCTCAATCAGCGCAGTCGCTCTCATTCATTGTATAACATATCATTGTTTTTTCTATTCGCTGTTATCGGCGAAAACTTATCATTAAAATTGTTTTATGGTTGACTTGCGTGAATATTTGCAAATGAAACAATCTATGTGCTCCTGATGTTTTTAGAGGTGAAGAATGCGTTTTCAGTTGTTTTTTTTCGGAAAGATCTTCCACTTTTCAGCACAAGCATTCACAGCATGATTCATTGTGTGCATTTGTGCACATCCAGCTATTTTGAACATTCACAGAGAATGCGAATTCCGTTTTCAAAAATAAAGGGCAAGTTTTGATCGTTCCTTACAAGTTTTTATCAAAAAAATTTTCCAACTTCCGACAGACTACGATATTCACCTCTGATGACACGTCGATAATTCACCTCATTCAGAAGCGACGTTATTCATTTATTTGCTCTGCTAAATAATGCACATTTGAAATATGATCCCCGTCAAAATCACTGCAGTTATCATTGTTATCACAGTCGACTGCTCTTCTCATCTAGGTTTGACCAGCGGTTTCGCATACGTATTCTCGGCATCTCATTTTCAGTTAGCCCGAACCTCTTTTTTTTTTTCAAATTCTAGGTTGGCACTCTGTGCACTCCTTCATTATCCATTATTATCCGTCCAGTTGTTACTATCCATTAGCGCTGTTTTTCTTGCGCACTTAACTTTCCTTTCCTTCGCACATTTTACAAAATTAGCAGCCTTCTTCACCTTCCTTAACCGTTCATTTGATTTCCTATCCCTTAATATCACGCCCACCATCATCCACTCCATCCTTCTTTGTGCCGTCCTGTCATACTTTCCATTTTCTTTGTCACCGTCCGTGTTTCTGATCCGCACAACATCACCATAATTACACGTTCTTAGTCCAGACGCCGTTTCAAAGCCATGACAACTCTTAAACCAGTAAAAAGTTCTCTGTATTTATACAACGATAACGATCCGCGTTTCATCCTTCTCCCTAATGCGGATTCTCTAACAGCTCGGTGAATTCTTTAACAACATTTCCGTCGATTGTGAGCGGTATGTTGGTCATATGGTTTGTCATGGTCTTCGTTTTGGTAACGTTGATCTTCAATCCAGTTTTACTACTTTATCGAATGGGATGAAGCAGTGCTTACAATTGCGTGAAATTAGGACAATATCATTAGCGAATGTGAGATTGTTTAGCCTCTTCCCATCAGTTATGATATCGTTATTCTGCCAATTTAACCGTTCAAATACCGTTTGCAGGTAGACGTTGAATAGTTTTGATGATTTTTATTGAGTAATGGTTATTAATGGATGAAACGAGCGATAATCGAAAAGGTCTTTCATATCTGTATTATGTCATGTTTGAATAAAATATTCAGTTAATGTAAAATGTCTGTCAACGTTTCGATTGAATAAACAAGAACGATGAATGAAGACAACAAACCTTATTCATTTCGCTAACAGAAATTTCCACTGTTATCCGAAAAAGAAAGAGCATGTTCGTTTTAAAACTAATATGAATGCTGTACCGATTAGTCCATGAATGATCAGTTCATGCATTGCAGTAAAAGCATCATATTCAAGCGTTAGATCTGGTATTATTCGACTAACGCCTGATTCAGTGCAATGCAGATTATATTGTCGTGGTGCGAATTGTAAGTACTGCACTTCAAAATATTGGAAAGCAAGTGAGCAAGCAATTCAGGGCATTTACTCATCATGGTCAGCTTTGAGTTTTTCGTTCCATAATTTCAAGTAGCATTCTCAACTATTTATTTTTCAAAATACAAGTTATTCGATGTAATAGATTCATTTGTTCATTTGATTGCTTTCATTCATCGAAACTCTTGCTCAATAAAAATTTCACCGCTTCTTAAGATGCTTTCGAAATGCTTTCAAAATAAGAAGAACAATTGCTTTACTGAGTTTACATTTTTTGAGAACCGTCCGAAGCCATAGAATGAGAATGTACAGCTTTTGTTTTGTTGCAACTGTTGCCTATACGCAAAAAATTTTGAACAGGATAACCGACAAAATTATTGCGATGGCTAGACCAACAGTGCACACTTTCAGTGAATACAATCTCATCGAACAACTCAAAAAGTGAGTAAAATTCCCGAATGAGATATAATCTTTACGTTCGGTCATATGCAATTTAATGGTGAAGATGACTAACGAGAAAGCATTAAGATTGACAATCTATTGCAATGTTTTGGCAGTTATTCGAGAAGTCGATTATATTCACTGCTGAACATCAGCTGAATTTCATCATGAGAGTTGAGTTCAGAATGCACATTCGAACAGTCATCAATATGCAAACAGCCGGCGAGCACGCATTCTGTGGTCCTGCACTTTTGCCGTGTGGATTCACGTATGATCCAGAGATATTAATGAGGAATAAAAGTGAGTTGCTTCGCTATCAGTATATAAAAACTTTATGAGACCAATATGAAATTTGATCACATGCATTTGAAAAGTGCCCGTGCAAATCATATTTGTTTTTACCACTGTTTCATATTCACCCAATATAAAACTAAATTGAGAAAGATTTGACAGTGCCCTCTTTATAAAACAGTGGTTCTCATACGAAGTGAAATTACCCATTTTGGGTAATTTGGGGTCTTGTGAGGGGCGACGGAGGGGGTCGGGAAATTAGTGTTTCGTGCAGTTGCTATGTTGTGTTTTTTCACCTGGGTATGTAAATGCAATTAGTTCATGGCAACATTCTTCTTTCGTCTATTTTCTGAGTATCATTAGCTCATCCGAGCCTAAACAAAAAAGTGTTTAGTGAGAAATGTTTCGTAAGTTCTTCAATATATTGGCCGACATCATCTCTGATCAACATTGAGGACTGATTGGGATAAACTGATGGTTGGTGTTGTTTTGTTATGATGAAACGCCATTGTGATAGTGTATTTTTCACTCCGATATCAAAACGCTGCTCGCTCATGGAAACACTCGTCTTTAGCTTATTTTCTGAGTATCTTTAGTTGGTTTGGGCCCGTCATCGTTTAGTTTGAAGAAGTCATTAATATTTTATAAGTTCTTTAATGTATCGGCTGACATCGTCTCTATTGAGCAATATGAATTGATTGATCTCTTTGGTATGACAGAAAAGATCATTGATTTGATTTTGGAAGATCGAGTATTTCTGAATTTAATGAAATCGATTTCCTCTTTCAATTTTAATAATTTCTAATTCTTCAGTCGCTTATGAATGTTTTCTCAACCGGTATAATACTTCTTCCTTGATGGACGACAACATTTCATATGATGTTAATGACTGAAATGCTTGAAAAGTAGAATGGGAATTTCAGGCTGTATGCACCTGTTGCATCTCAAAACCCTCGATAGTTCGGATTTATTTTCGTCCCTACGATGAATTTTTACCTATTCATTAACCGTCACTTTGATGGAATTTTTGCTTTTCCGTTCACTCGAAGATAATTCCTCAAATGTTTATTGCATCTTTTTTTTTTCATGAATAATTGAACTTGTCAATAGATTTCATTTTTATCGCTGAAGAACGTTTTTTTATTGCTTTTCGTTTTTTGATTGCCGAGTTTCATATTGTTTCTGTAATGGAAAAATAAGGTTCTAAAAATGCTTGCTTAATTTCTTTCACGACACTGGGGAATTTACGAACCGGTTTTGCTTTTGTTCCCAACGTTATACGTAGGAAGTGTAAGTTTTTGTATCAGGAAAGGGGGGGGTGGGGGTAACGGCGGCGTGCCAGATCATCAAAATGGGTAATGGAGCACCCGAGCGTGAGAACTACTGTTATAAAGGATGCTTCAATTTCGCCAGTTGTGATGCCAACATTTTTTCAGTATATTTCTACAATTTTGATTGGCCTGATTTCGGTGTGCTTGGATTGGAATTACTTTTGAACGTTGTTAAAGTGATGCAGTTCGCGATTGAAGAAGGTGATGCTTCTTTGCAAATATCACGCATTTACATCATTTATTCGTTTCTGGTAGAATGCATTACTCTCTGAGGTCATATGCAATAATTCGATTGTAAATAGCAAAATTGTCACATTTGAGCATTTGCTGTCGAATTTTCCATCGAAATATTCACTTCTCATATTAAGGTTTCTACTTCCTGAATATATCTTCTTTATCACGCAATTTCAACAAGAATCTCATTTTGGATCGTGTCGCAGCTTTACACTTCGATTTTCTCCACCATTGTTTTCAAAATCTTATTTGTTCTTATTGAGATAGTTTCTGACTTATACTACTGGGTTCCACCTGTTCATATGTTGAATTGTCGACGCAAATTATCCAATCAAAGAAATGAATTTCAAGATGACTTTCTAAACCAAGTGGCAATTGTTTCAGGCTGTGTTGCAGTACACTGTCACGCAGGACTTGGACGAACTGGTGTTATTGTGGCATCATACCTTGTTTGGAGGTATCATTTATCGCCTGATGAAGCCATAAGCTTCGTTAGAAAAAAACGGTTACTTGGAAAGCCTTTTCTTTCGTTCTCCTCCTTAGGATTCGTTTTATTTCGATTGCTGTTGCTTTTTGCATAATCGGATTCACTCTTACACTGTGATGCGAATTCAGAATTTCGTTATTGCACTCATCAATTTATGAACGCAGTACTACGTAAATTTTATTGTGTTTAATAGTTGTGTACATTATGTGCATTACGAATGCAGTTCATTCGTCCTGAATTTATATGGTTTCATTTTTTCCTTCGTTTCTTATCTTCTATAGTTTATGGTCTAATCGAAAATTGTACAGACCACGTTCGGTGCAAAGTTCGGTACAGATTGGCCTCATTAATGCATTTTGGGATTTCCTTGTGAACGATGCGCAAGTGATCCCTCGACATGGAACGATGTCACTGAATGATTACCTTCAGATTCAAGAAAAAGTCCTTTGTAATTCAGAGGCACGTCGTTACAGTCATATCCCTAAAGTAAGCTTAAGCATTGCAACCCTCATTATTGATTCATAACACACACACCACCATCCTTAGTTTATGTTTCATAATATATTTTGAAGTGTGCAAATTTTGAAAGGATAACATTAAAGGAAGGCAGCTATCATAATACTTCACAGATAGCAATCTTTTCTTTTTCAGATTGTACATCACATTCGCATAGTTTTGCTGAAAGATATCTTCGCGGCTTCGAAAAGTGATGAATCGAAGATTCAGGAAGCATCAAACATTCTTCAGCCATGTGCTTCGCACTGTGAGATCACGCACAGTGAATACTTCAAATATTTTGGATTGAAGAGGTCAGCAAATTTTTGATAACATCTTTAGCATTGACTCAAGAAATTCAACAATTTCTACTCATTTATAAATTAATGACTTCGAGTGATTCTGAATTAACAATCACTAATTAATAACGATTCGAGTGCAATATTCATTTCGGATTTCTCTATTAAGTACACTGTCTTCTATTGCAAGGTCATAATTGATTATTGACGATAAATGATGCGAGGCAACTTTGCTAATGATCGTGAATACATGAACTGTCGACTTAGAATCAATGAAGGATTTAATACAAGTGTGACTTTGTTCGATGATAGAATTAAGCCAAGCTAGCCGAGTAAAACAGTATTGTGCAATAGTTCTTTGCGTTTATTGCTATATTTGAAATATTTATGGTTGAAGGAAAATTTCATCAACCGAAGTTGCAAAGCAGTTGTGCAGCTTGTTGAAGCATCCAAATGACGATGAAATGGACTGTGAACTTGAGAAGAGTTTAAAGAGTGCTGAATTCAATATGGTCAATGCGAAAGCATTCATTGAGGAGAATATGCGCGAAGATATTCATTACATACTTTATGCGCTTCATCGATTCATGCAATCACTCAAAAAACCAATCGCATCTCAGCATAATATCATTCGTTCATTTTCTACGTTTGCTAATACTCATGTCGAGGTTTACCTTTCATCATATTCGTTTCTTTTAAGAAAACGTCACAACTGTTTCGTCGATGCACAAAACATTGTCATTCACAAATGTCGTTTAGATCGTTTGTTTAACTCGTCGAACGCTTTTTAGATCAATTTTTTTAGCCGAATAAAAATGAACTGATAGCGTTTTGAACGTGAATAACATGCTCTACAGGCTTGGCAGTGTCTCTTCTACGTTTTGCTTGATTTAATGTCGATTATATGTCGCGAAAACTGCAACTCTGCTGCACAATTATTGGCGTTATGGTATACTGGTGAAAATACTCCCGAATTGAGTGATCAAATTGAATCGTACTTGCAAAAGTTAGTATATTCCACGGTTTTATCCAATAAATAACACAATACGTCTCTTCTAAGTCTGCTATTTGTTATTTGCGTTCATAAGTCAAATATATTCATTGTCGTTTGACTTTTCACTACAAATATGAAGCAGACCCATAAAATGCAACCATATTGATGATAATAGTTTTGCATAATCCTCTTAACTCGATTCTTGTAGACTGTTTCAACTGCAACGAAATATTTGGGAGAAGAATTGAAAATTCGTAACAAACAGTCTTCAGATGACCTTTGGTATGTAATTTTCTGACGGACAACAATGTCAGTTAGAGATCTCACTTGCTTCAATTATCTCGGAGTTGACTTTCATGTTTGTTTTTTCTGAATGCTACCAGAATTCGAATTTATGTGATTTGTATACATGCCGCTTCTGTATGATACGTGAAAGTGTATCGTCTAAAATTTTATCATACAAAAACATCATGATATCACATTGTTGTTCGTTTCAAAATCTGGAAGGAAATATGTTGCGTAATTAAACGATTCTAGTATTCGTATGACACCCAACAACTGTTTACAGTAAACAACCAATAATGTATTGTGATGTCGATATCATTAGATTTTTGACAGATTAGAGTGATCATATAATCACAGCGTATATCGATATTACTAACGAGGGAATTGTTGAGCAACTGAATGAAGATAAGTTTTTTTCAAACTCACAATGAAATGGCGTTTCAGACCAAACAATGAAATAGCAATGAAATAGCTTTTTTCAAACTCAAAATGAAATAGCGTTTCAGACTGGAGCATGTTTAATTAATCAATTCAACAATTATTTTTGGATCAAACAGGAAAGTCATTCTCAAGATGATATAATTTCCTAAACGTTTTGCTATGTCCGTTTGTAGCGAATAAATTGTTGAAAGTGCATCTGTTGACGAAATAATCAAAATTACGGAAACCTGAACAATGCAAATGACTGCTAGATGCCTCAAAGACCTTTATTGTAGTAAAGAATTCGAGGCGGATTCGGCAACTTATTCAACTTTTCTTGTAGTTCTGGTTCCAAATCTTTGATTGTTGCTGAGCTCAGCTGAGGGAACAGAGCGCAACAAAGTGGGGTGGAGAAGACGAGAATCACTCCAGCTAATGTTGCCTGGAACGGTGCTGATATCCACGGTCTCACCTGAAACTTTGACGTATTGAACTATTCAATAATTTTAAGACCATTGTTGTTGATTTTAGTAACGTTTAAAATCTCTCAATCAATCAGAATTAGTCGGAAGTTGAACAACTTCATTATCGTCAACTAGCTATATTCTATTTCAAAAACAACTTCATTTATAGTGGTTGTAGATACACACGCTTGAATGTTTGTTCTGAGAGGATCATTAGTGAAATAATATAAAGTGAATGTAATGATTGAGGAATAGAGTAGAAATTGCACTGAAACTGTACCTTATACCAGTCGGTTTTGACCACTGAATTCATAACAACGGGAATAAATGCTGAAAACAAAAATATTAGGTAACAATCTACCATTTGTAATCCTAAAGTAATTATAAGCAGCCACATGTTCACGTCTATGTGAGGAGAAGTTGTGTAAATAATGATCTGAACGCACCGAACGTTGGTGAAGCCATCGCTATTCGACTGACCACAACCATGCTTATAGCCTTATAAGCGATCTTTTTACTGGCGCCCACTTTGTGGCCATCTTCATCCAATAAATCGATACCATCAACAAGCTCTCTAAAGATCAAGCAATTCATTTACAGAGCAGCTTGAATTTCATCAAACCAGATCATTTTCGGCGTTGCTCTTTTATAAAACCATTGATAGTATCGTGTCGCCGAAATTCGTATAATTCCGTATTATTTAGTGCAACGCAACGCAACGACTTTGTAATGAAATATTTTTCTGTAAGGTTTCAGCAGTTAATAAATAAACTATACTCAAGTTAAACAATTGTAAAATCAAACAAGACGTTAACCATCAAAAGAATTCAATGCGTTTCACAGAAAAGAAGAACAACAAGATGAGATGATCGACAACTAAAGTATCATAGAAAAACCTACTGAGATCTCATCATTGGAATGTTTATGGAGTTGGCGACAGCGACCGCACAGAATGGTACCAAACGTCCTACAAGTGGCGGTGCACTCTGCAAGTTACTGTACTACATTTTCATGTTACTAGGATAATCCATTCATTCTCAGTAGAGTGGTCGCTCTTGCTGTGATATTCCTATGGCTTTCCGGATGAATTAATTCAACATATCCAACCACTCACGTTCAAGCATGAATGTAATTTTTCAAAACAAATTGCCCTTTCTACTAGGTCAAAGTCATTTGCATTCATCAGTCAACACTTCACTTTTGTTGTTTTAGTAAACACATTTTGGACGGTGAGCATTTCACTGAGAAGCAACATTTTTGATAGAATTGAATACGATATGATGTTCGAAAATGGCAAATGATAAATTAATAACAATTGATATGGTATTAAGTGTACCTTCACGAGTGAGTTAAGACCTAATGCAGCTACAAGAGCACCTCCTGTAGCACACACATATGATGCAACCAACTGCTTCGTTGAAGTGGTTTCTCCTGAGCGATTCGAATAATTAACGACTGCATTGAACGTTTGATTCAGCCATTGCCAGAAGATCACGGCAGCTGGTGATCTGAAAATATTATTCTCAGTTTTATTCGTTATCAGCTTCAAATGACATGTTGCTTGAGCACAATACTTTGTTCGTGGCCTGATTTTTCTTTCGAATCATGCCTATTTCTTCCAGCAAGTCACGACAACTTGTGAGAAAACAAAACGTCGATCAGAAACTTTAGTGGACTCATAAAATTGATTTTATGAAATAAAGAGATGGGCAGTTAATGAATTTGGTATCCAGTCTCTAGCAGTGCGAGAGATGCAAAGGTCGAACTTGTAGAATGTGAGCATTCCTCCAGTTAGCAGCATGTTACCCGGAACTTGTGCACTCATTCGGCCTGGAAGAATCATCTTCTCCATCGTGGTCGGATGATATGCCGAATCGAATATTTGTTTTGCTCGCCATAACTGATTGACGGTTAGATCTGGTGGCACGACCCCACTCCTGATCACGACATGTTGATTAGACAATAAACGTGATTAAAGTTTCGTGCAGCCTTAAATTAATGCTGAATTCCTAGGAACTGTAGACGTCTTTTGAGCTTGAATGATAAAAGATGGAGGTGTTTGTTAACAGTCGTATCTTATAGATGTTCCTTAACGTGCAATCAATGAAATTTTGGTGCTACATTTTTTTGAAAAGAATGATAACTGAGAAATGTTTACTTGTAATCTATGACTAATTTTTTTGACTCCTCAAGACGTTTATTCGATACAAACAAATTGAGTGGATTTGTTATGGCGAAGAAATGACGAGCTCGACCCTCGAACGTTGATTGATCCCATCGAGGTCTCGAAATGTCTGGATGAACGAGTAATTGCGAGACCAATTCAGACATCTCGTTTCCTAGAAACATCGTATGATTTGTGAAGTTATGTGAAAAGGAACGTTTCGGATGGCATCAAATAAAAAACGCGTTTTTAAACATAGGATACGACTGCGAGAATGCCGATCACTTTTCGAGACGCGGCTTGCTCCTCAGCAGGACAGCCGTAGTTTTGAGAGTAAATTCGAAGTATTTTGTGACTGACTGTGGAAGCACTTCCTTTGTTCATAGGCAGCTCATAACTGTGAATGCACAAAACTATAACGAGAAATCTAGCACTTTCACACATATTCGATTTAAGAATTAATAATAACAGCTTCAGAAAAGCGACGTGATTGCAATGAACGATTTGTGACAATCGATGATGCAAAATCCATGAACGCCTCAGCATGTTGATATTGGAATTAAAAATGAATGATGCAAGCGAAAAAAATTTCGTCATGCCAGTAGAGCATACTTGAGCAGTTTAATGTGTTCTTTAATCGTTATTTCCTGACCTTTTATGACTTGAAGATATTTTATAAGATTACTTATTTTGAAGTCATAGGCGAAGGTTAATTGGCGAAGACTGTTAAGCTTTACTTAATTTGTACGTGCCCATTCAAAAAACGATTGAATTTACTGATAAAAGGCAAAGGATTTTGATAATTATTAATCTGCTGAAAATAACCAAATCATACAAATGCCCAAGTATTAAGATTATATAAACTTTGCTATACCAATTATGATATAAAGACAAAAACAATGTCGTAGTTTATGGTAAAGATCGACGAGTATATAATTGATAAGAGAAGTGATGAGGAGAGAATACGTCTTATCATGGCTGATAATTCAATCAGTCTGATCATTGTGTGACTTCTTCAATTGATTTCATTCAATCGATCACTCCTATATTGGTCATATAAGCGTTATACATTGTTATGTAAGACGAGAAGGTTAACCCTGAAATACGTCTAGAAATACAGAAATTTGAATTTGAACGGGACAGAATTGAAATGAGCAAAGGAAACGAAAAGCAAGCAGTTTGGATGTGATCGGATGTTTCATAAGTGTTTCACTGAAATCTTAACACATTCATATGGTTGATCAAATGCTATTCGAATTGATGAAGAAAGATGGTTCTATTGCTTGAATTGTTGCTGATTGTTTGAAAAGAAGTGTTCGTTCGATTAATACTGGCACAACACAGCAACTATGAGCAATCGGTCAGACATTGCTGATTTTATTGATTGTATTGTGATCAAACCACATTGCTTTAATCATTGAACAGTGTTCGTCAAATATCATTTGTGTTTGAAAAAGGACAGAAATGAGATAAAATTTGTTGACTGAAGCAGCTGGTATGAAAGAATGTGACTGGTAACGATAGCAAGCATCGACTTTATTTCTTTAAGCATATTTCAGTTAGTCAAAAAACTGCGATGTGAACCCATACAAATTCCGGGCAAAAAAATTTCTAATTAATTGTTTGAGCGCTGTATAGTAAACGAGACATATGGAGGATCGGATGAGCTGAATGAGAAAGACATGAGAGGACGCTCGGGTGCATTAAAAGGCAATAAAAATAAAATGAAATGTTCACACATGTTGGAGTCATTCGCCTCAAATAAACGCTTCCCTGTGCAGCGCCCTAAGAGCACGCCTAAGTCTTTAAAAAACGTTGAACTTATCAGCTAAATCGCCCTCAAGGTGATTTTAGTAAAACATGCTCGCTGACCTAGTCATAAAAAGACGACCATCATGAGAAATCTGTAACCATTCGAATATTTCACGTGCTAAGTTCTTTTCGACTCCCGATTCTTTTAAACCACCGACACCCCGAATCACACCGTGAATAAAAGAGGCAGAGGATATTATTACAATACATTTTACACGAAAATATTCTAAATTCATTCAACTGGATCAGTATTCAAGTCACTTATTGATCACTACTGTGTTTTATGCACACATGTGTATTTTTTGTACCGATTCATATCTTCATGATTTTGTCTCTTTCATACGATTTCAAATTATGATGTCAGGCACGAGATTGCAAGTTAACCATTACCAATGAAACCATCAATGATTGACATTTTTACAATGAAAAGTTGAGAAACTCGGCGGCCCTCTTCAAGACAATGTGAGTCTCCCATACTATTTTCAGACTAACATAAACTCGATAAGCATTCAGAGAATACGCTTGGATTTCTTTATTCACTTACAATTAACTATCAAAAAACTCGAAATGAAAAAGATGACAAATCATTGTTCGTTGATAGAATTTGTTAAAACATTTTGATGCTTACATGAAATCTTTCGAATCAATTAAAGGTTTTTGTGCAGCGGTAAGTGCACGAGAAAAATCTGAAAGTCTTTGAAGAAGTATACGAAGTCATCTAAGCGCTCTCTAACATGTTCTTCAATCTTTTGACAGAAACGTTGCTCTGCCTCGGACTATTTCTTTGTGTACTATCAGTTTTGTATTACTTATAATAATTTCCCCTGAACTGTTGGCGAAACTTGCTGGAATTAAAACGGGCCTATCGTTGTAACAGTCGAACAGTTAATTGAGCACTTAAATGGTAATCGATCACAAGTAATTCAAATAAATAATCGATATGACAAAATTCGTCAATATTACGGCTTGATGACAAAGATAACGTACTTATTGAACACGAATTCCGCTTGAAAGTTTCTCAAAGAAACGAACACTCTTCACACCATTCGATCGAGCAGAATCTTTACATTCAGAAAAATATATATCTTGTAGGGCGATTTTGCTTAGTTGAGGAGAAATAGCTATTTTATTCAAGCAATCTCAACTAGCGCTGATATGCTCATTGACATACATTTGTTCACTATAGATCAATAGATATTAGACACTACTATAGAATTATAAGTTTGGTCCATTCAAGCCTACCGTCTTCTCAAGTTTGCCCACTAACATATTGATGTTTGTTCATGATTAGATTGAACAGAATCTCGGCATTCTAAAAATGAAAACTTTGCCGAGAGGTTTCGCCTCTACGACGAGATATAGCCATTTTCCTGATGCTTTAGGGGTTAGCACATTCAAACCTACTGTACCCTCAGCTTTGGCCCGTAACATATCAATTTCTTCACACCATTCGATCGAGCAGAATCTTTACATTCAGAAAATATATCTCGCCTCTACGACGAGATATAGCCATTTTCCTGATGCTTTAGGGGTTAGCACATTCAAACCTACTGTACCCTCAGCTTTGGCCCGTAACATATCAATTTCTTCACACCATTCGATCGAGCAGAATCTTTACATTCAGAAAAATATATATCTTGTAGGGCGATTTTGCTTAGTTGAGGAGAAATAGCTATTTTATTCAAGCAATCTCAACTAGCGCTGATATGCTCATTGACATACATTTGTTCACTATAGATCAATAGATATTAGACACTACTATAGAATTATAAATTTGGTCCATTCAAGCATACCGTCTTCTCAAGTTTGCCCACTAACATATTGATGTTTGTTCATGATTAGATTGAACAGAATCTCGGCATTCTAAAAATGAAAACTTTGCCGAGAGGTTTCGCCTCTACGACGAGATATAGCCATTTTCCTGATGCTTTAGGGGTTAGCACATTCAAACCTACTGTACCCTCAGCTTTGGCCCGTAACATATCAATTTCTTCACACCATTCGATCGAGCAGAATCTTTACATTCAGAAAAATATATATCTTGTAGGGCGATTTTGCTTAGTTGAGGAGAAATAGCTATTTTATTCAAGCAATCTCAACTAGCGCTGATATGCTCATTGACATACATTTGTTCACTATAGATCAATAGATATTAGACACTACTATAGAATTATAAATTTGGTCCATTCAAGCATACCGTCTTCTCAAGTTTGCCCACTAACATATTGATGTTTGTTCATGATTAGATTGAACAGAATCTCGGCATTCTAAAAATGAAAACTTTGCCGAGAGGTTTCGCCTCTACGACGAGATATAGCCATTTTCCTGATGCTTTAGGGGTTAGCACATTCAAACCTACTGTACCCTCAGCTTTGGCCCGTAACATATCAATTTCTTCACACCATTCGATCGAGCAGAATCTTTACATTCAGAAAAATATATATCTTGTAGGGCGATTTTGCTTAGTTGAGGAGAAATAGCTATTTTATTCAAGCAATCTCAACTAGCGCTGATATGCTCATTGACATACATTTGTTCACTATAGATCAATAGATATTAGACACTACTATAGAATTATAAATTTGGTCCATTCAAGCCTACCGTCTTCTCAAGTTTGCCCACTAACATATTGATGTTTGTTCATGATTAGATTGAACAGAATCTCGGCATTCTAAAAATGAAAACTTTGCCGAGAGGTTTCGCCTCTACGACGAGATATAGCCATTTTCCTGATGCTTTAGGGGTTAGCACATTCAAACCTACTGTACCCTCAGCTTTGGCCCGTAACATATCAATTTCTTCACACCATTCGATCGAGCAGAATCTTTACATTCAGAAAAATATATATCTTGTAGGGCGATTTTGCTTAGTTGAGGAGAAATAGCTATTTTATTCAAGCAATTTCAACTAGCGCTGATATGCTCATTGACATACATTTGTTCACTATAGATCAATAGATATTAGACACTACTATAGAATTATAAGTTTGGTCCATTCAAGCATACCGTCTTCTCAAGTTTGCCCACTAACATATTGATGTTTGTTCATGATTAGATTGAACAGAATCTCGGCATTCTAAAAATGAAAACTTTGCCGAGAGGTTTCGCCTCTACGACGAGATATAGCCATTTTCCTGATGCTTTAGGGGTTAGCACATTCAAACCTACTGTACCCTCAGCTTTGGCCCGTAACATATCAATTTCTTCACACCATTCGATCGAGCAGAATCTTTACATTCAGAAAAATATATATCTTGTAGGGCGATTTTGCTTAGTTGAGGAGAAATAGCTATTT
>JAPYMA010001627.1:0-23894 GCA_035041965.1 Anisakis pegreffii | reverse complement strand
TACGTATTGCTAAGTGAACATTTTCACCCGATGAAAAGAAAAGTTCCAAAATGCAGCCAGAAGTTTACTGTGCACGTATACTAGAAAATGCTCTAACGGATGATCACATTTGACACTATTTTTACATTTTTTGCAGAGTAAAACGAATTATGAGTTATTTCGTGCACTTTTTGTGCTACGAATGTGCTCTTATGATATACTTATCAAGAACAACAATGCCATTTTGAAAGTGATGCGAAAAATTATGGGCCAAAAACTGTTTAGCAAGGTTCTTAAAGCAACATTCTATGGACAATTTGTTGCTGGAGAGGATCGAGATGAGGTCAGAGTCTTACATTGTTTTGTTTCGTGAACAAGCAGCTTTTTCGTTCGTGCTATGTGATGTGACCGACTTCACACTTCAATTTATCGGTTGCCAGTCATTTTCTTCTCGGACTAATCTCATTTGACAGCAAGCGATATGATTGTTTGTCGAACTTGATGCCTTGTAATCGTCAGTGAATGCTTCAGGTGATACCAACCGTGGCGAAAATGCAAAAGTTTGGAGTGAAATCAATTTTCGATTACAGTGTTGAAAAAGACATTTCTAAAGAAGAGGCACGGAAGAAGGCATTGGAGCATGTGAAGGACGCAGGACAAGTCAAGAGCACAGTGAGCGTTCGATATCATTTGTGAGAATTCTTACTTTTCGTTTCAATTCCTAGAGCATATCAAGAACAGAAGAATGATCATGGTGTTATTGATGAATTGAATTTGATATTTATTTTCGCCGTTCGAAAATTTTTAGCACCATTCAAATCAAGTGCCAAATATAACACGATTTCAGCTCCAATTTAGTTTCAACTAAACATTGCTGTACTTCTCAGATTTATTTATGAACCATGAAGCACTTGTACAATTTAAAGTGCATTTTGAAAAAAAGCAGTGACGTGAGTAGATCTCCAACGATATTCAGTGCGTTGTTCACGTTCTGATGCAATTCACTTATCACGCTTTTCACTATTGTCATGTGTTAGATCGGTTAGCTGAGTCGATGAGCGATGCTGATCACATACAATCGTATCATAGTGGATAATTATTCCCTCATAATTATTATTCAACAATATGAATTTTATTGCTGACATGCCATTCATCTAGCATCAAATCATTCACAAATTACTCAACTTTAAGTCAATTTAACAACGTTTTATTGTTGTCTTTTTGCTCATTCATGAACTTTTGATCAATTTTTCTACAACAGTCACCTTCATTTCGATCAATTCAATTATGCATCTAGAATCATGAAAAATCATTTTTAAGCCGTTAAATGAAGTGGTTGATGAGGGAACGGTCGCTGAAACTCATCGTAAGTACAATGTTTATGAAGAATTTGCAGATCGACGTCAGAATGTTGTTAGTGCGAGGTATTATTTACATTCAATCGTTCGGAAACATGCTCAGCTATTGCTTAGCGGTGTTTTCCGTTTTCATGAATTCATAATCAATGACGTGAATTATTCTCCATAAACTCATATGAATTCATCTTGAACAGTCAGTATGCACTCTCGTAAGCAGAATTACATCGAAGACGTTCCTTAAATTATCTCGTTTAAATGGTAATAGACTGAAAAATGGGTTCGTTCAAAACGATATTGAAAATGAGGTGTCAGGTTCTTAGATACAAGAATTCACTACTTTCATTCTTTTATACAGCTAGGCAGATTTTTACGTTCTCTGAAACTGGGATTAATCCCATTTAAGTGTAAAATAATAATGATAACTGGTAAATGAAGCGTGTCCAGACAGCACGATGGAAATGATCAAACTTTAGGACATATTTCTATGAAGGAGAACAGGAATGTGATCGGAACTGTGAAATATTCTGTGAAAGTATTGATGCTGTTGCATCAACAACAAATGGACTTGGATTTTCAGCAATTAAAATCACCGCGCTTGGGAGGTTGTTTTTGTGTTCCTTTACTTTTATCTGACAAATACCTTCCCTAATACTGTATGAGCAGAGAAAGTATGAGAAC
This sequence comes from Anisakis pegreffii, assembly GCA_035041965.1. Lineage (NCBI taxonomy): Eukaryota > Metazoa > Nematoda > Chromadorea > Rhabditida > Anisakidae > Anisakis > Anisakis pegreffii. The sequence continues at coordinate 21,879 of JAPYMA010001627.1, read as the reverse complement.
TGGAAATCTTCGGTGGCAGAACTAACAATTAATAGATTTTAATCAGTCCATTTTAATGAAAAAGAAAACGCTTTTAACGAACGTATGAGTAAAGATACTCAAACGCTTTTAATGTGACACTCTAAATGATGATTGTATTCTTCAGACCAGCACTTCTTCTAAAAGTATCTGAGTTTATCGCGCAAACACAAAATTTTTTCAAAGCGATAACTGGGTCAACATGGGAAAATCTTGTTCTCAGCAAAATTGATGAAAAACGATTCCTTCAAAAGCTACAGGTGATTTCGCTTTAGAATACTCGGTAATTAGTTGTATTATTGTACTGTTGATTTTAAGCTATCGATTTTGCTTTGATCATTAGAAGCCTATTTTTTTAAACTTATTGTTGATTTTTGTAGAGATGAACGTTCGGTTATTTCGTCTACGATTAATGCATTTATATCGCTCTTGAATAGTTTAACAATAACGCATGCTTGCGCATAATAATAAGATATTCAGTATGATCTTTTTACATTATTTGTTTTATCTTAAAGGACTATGGAATTAAAACAGACAGTAAAATGGTTCAAGAATGGTTCAAGTCGGCCGATTTCGATCAAGATGGATTTGTTGATTTTTATGATTGGACTGAAGTTATTGATGAGCAAAAGAAATTGCATGAATTGTTCCAGGTTGGATGCTTCGAACTATTACTAGTTATCTTCATTCTGTTCAATTCATTGAAACTTATTGATTGAATCAATGATTTCAACTGAGTTTTTATTGTTTTCTTTTTTAAAACAATTTTTGCTCTGTTTCATCAGCAATTTTTATCTACTTTTTAATGAACTACCAACATCAGTTGATAAATTTCTTTCCAATTATCACGTTTTACTCTAAAACCAATCACTATGAGCGATGCTCGATTCGACATGTATTGCATAAAAAAACTTTCATTACAGGTTTTCAATATTAAAACTCAAAAAATTGAACCATTGATAGTGAAACTGAGTGATGAAGAGGAGCAGGAGGTTTGTTAAAATTCATCATTGCTTATCGATATGTCGAAATTAACAATGAAATATTTGTTCGCAAAGAGAATGAAAAAAAGAAATTGAAGGATATCTCTTAAAATGTTGTTGATTACTTAAAAAAACGTTATATCCTGAGATTTATGGGTCAATTCTCATTCGATTCAAGACAGCCGCAGCATTTTGTTATGAGGTCAATGGAAGTTTGGTATTGATGAGATAACAATTTTCGAAGGCATTATTGCTGTAAATTTTATGATATATTTTACAGTTTGCAAACATGGTTGATCGAGTGCTAAGAGTTGTTGATTACGCGATCAGTAAAGGCGTTCGCATCATGATCGATGCCGAACAAACATACTTCCAACCGGCCATTTCACGTCTAACAATGGCTTTGATGCGAAAGTTCATTGTTGTGATTCTTTTCGCATTTTTAGAATAATCTATGGAAATGTCTGAAAACATTTTGCTTTCCAAGATGGAAATTTCTTCTCAATTTTTTTCTACAGATGAATTAGGATAGACTTTCTAAGTTATCAAGTAATCTACATGAAATTTTTGCGTGCTTCACGAAAAAATAAATAATCCTGAATGATTTTACTTAAAAACCTCGTGATATAGATTTGGGATTATATGCATCTTATTGCATGCCAATTTTGAAATGATGCAATATGAACACGACAGTAACGATTTAAGAACAAGATCCGATCTGGAAATCGCTAATTTTTATGTGTACAGTATTGGTGACAAAACATTTCAGACATAACAAAGAGAAAGGATGGGTATTCAACACGTATCAAGCTTACCTGAAGAACTGTTTACGCTATGTCGAGTTGGATATGCATATTGCAAGGCGTGGCAATTTTCATTTCGGCTGTAAACTTGTTCGAGGTGCTTACATGGAGCAAGAACGTCAGCGAGCGGCAACAATTGGTTATGAAGATCCAATAAATGAGAATCTTGAGGTGGGTATTTCTTAGGGAACACTTCAAATGATATTTTACGCAACAGTTATTCAAATCCATGACTCTTAATGTAACCTGTTATCGATATGCATAATTGAAATGCTTAAGGCAACTGCAAATATGTACAATCGGGTCCTCGAGAGAATCATTGAGGAACGAGATTCTCGAGGTCCAGGTAAAGTGTCAGTAATGGTTGCATCTCATAACGAAGATTCCACAAGATTCGCCGTTCAGTTAATGAAAGATAAATGCATTGCGCCGTCTGAAAAAGTCATCTGTTTTGCTCAACTTCTTGGAATGTGTGATCAGGTCGGTGGATTAGATTGTTTTATTTGTCGAGTTCATTCGTAGAAAACAATTCATTACAGATTTCATTTTCACTCGGTCAAGCTGGCTATTCTGTTTACAAGTACGTTCCATACGGTCCCATTGATGGCGTTTTACCATATTTGTCTAGAAGAGCACAAGAGAACAGTGGATTGCTAACAGCAGCCAAAAAGGTTCGATTATTCCTGTTTCAAATCACTATCGTCAACGAAAGCATAAAGATAATATAGGATTTTCGGTTTGTCTTTGCGTTGCACAATTAATAATGATAATAATAATAATAATAATAATAATAATAATAATAATAATAACAATAATAATAACAATAATAATAACAATAATAATAGCAATAATAATAACAATAATAATAAAAATAATAATAATAATAACAATAATAATAACAGTAATAATAACAATAATAACAATAATAATAAAAATAAAAATAATAATAATAACAATAATAATAACAATAATAACAATAATAATAATAACAATAATAATAACAATAGTAATAATAACAACAATAATAATAATAATAATAATAAGAATGAAGGTTCGAAAATTATCATGAGTATTACTCGCTTTTTACAAGCTTAAATGAAGTGGATCATAAATTAATAGTTTTCTGAATTACTTCTTGAACGTCAAGAATGACTGCTTGTAGGAACGTCATCTTCTCTGGAAAGAACTGGTTAGGCGAATTTGCTCGGGTCACTGGGTTCACAGGGTTCCAGACGGTGTCTGTTGAACCAAGCAAAATCATCGAATGCTACACCGTTACGACAATATAAGTTGAAAAAGAGAATACTGATATGAAATTTTATTGCTTCAACCACGAAATAAACTCAAATGATTTACTCCTGTAATTCATTTTAAGACTGGCGCTAATGACGGCTTTCTTAAAATTTGATCGGCTCTTTAATCTCAATCCTGCAACAAAATCTGTGCCCTGAAGACACTCCGAAACTTTCCGCTCAAAATTCCACCCTCAAGTATTGTTCGGTACATTTCTGTGCTAACGTAAAACAAAAGGAAACACTATATGAGTATGATGCTGTTGTGAAGAATCGTGAAGATGAAATATTTTTCAACTTTGTAAGAAACAAATTTCATTGTCACCATAAATAGTACTTCCTAACGGTTTAAAAATAACCAAACAAAAATGTAACACAGTCGCACTACAGCGAACTATGAAGTGCTGTACTGTTTGAAGGAATGAATAAACATTTCTTTTTATTTGCGTAAACGCATTGAATCCATGAAGGTGATCGAATTTTGAATCACTGAAACACATTCTCATTTACATTTTAAAAGATTTGGTGAGTTTATTTGTGACGTTTGTTCCTCAATTTGTACATGGCGAACTGGCTATGTGCGTTCAAAATTACTCACATTTTCATTTCATTCCGTTTTTACCGTAAGAATCGGCTGCACTCTGAAGTGATAGCTGCAGCTGCTTCAGATAGATTCACCGAACTTTTCAATTTTCATGCCCTCAACCAATATGCAAGCAAAGAGTAACATGAGTTCATCTCATACATGCATGCATCGTTATGCACTACGTGTTTCCAAACAACCATCAATCTCATCCAGGTTATCACAATGATCAAACATTTATTTATTCAATTTGTGTAAAACACCAAACGCATTTACGAAATTAAAACGCCAAGCTATTGCGCCAACGTTGCAACAAATCACCTTGCAGCTGCTCCAGAAATTGGAATCTATTAAACAGTGATAATGACAACAGACAATCAGTAATTAATTTAAAAAACTATTTTAGCATACTGAACCAACTTGAACATTACAATAAACGAGATCGATGAAATTCAACTGAAATTTTGCCCATGAGGTAGGAACGGTTCAGAGGCATTGAGCTTTAATCTTGAGCACAATAAAGAATGAGACAGGTGCAAATAACACGAACAGATACATGAAGAAATTATCACAGCCCAAGTAGTATTATAATGATGCACACACAAAGATAGGCTACCTATTATTTAATGACAAAGTGGCAGGGGAACGCTATAACAGTAATTAAAAAGTAATAAAAACGATGACAAGAAGGATAACAAGAATAACCAAAAATAAATAGCATTAACGAATAAAAATAATACAAATATTCAGGCTGACTTAGTTGATAAGCAGCTGATGTTTAACACCTTATTTGAAAGTCACAGGATTAAAATTTTGCAAAAAATTGGATGTAGTATAAGCAATCGCTAATTGAATTCGCTTCGAAAATTTGCAGATGAAGGCGATTTTTGAAGTGAAATTCAACCGAATTACAATATACTTAGGAAACCGAACCCCCTATGGACCATAGCGTTCTACTCGGGCTTTGTTTGCACAGAAAAGTTTGTCAAGACTGGACGCATGTGGACATGAAGAAAATGGTGAACAAACACGTGAACGTGGGAAGCATCTCGACGATCCGGCACACATATACATTCCATAAGGCTGCTTACGGCACTCTGAAGTCGAATTTGTGTTCATATCAACGCATGATAACAATGATAACAAAAATATTAACAATAATAATACCAATAGTAACGATAATAATAATGTTCACAACAGCAATAATACTAATAGTAATAATGATACTACTACAAACGACAGTTCACCAACCTTCGCAAGTACAGTTTTCTTCGTCGATTCCATTCGGACAATCCTTGAAACCATCGCACCGTTTTGTACTAGCAAAGCATGTTCTTGTTGTATTGCAATAAAGTGCATTCAAATCTGAATTGCAGTTATCGCAGTTACGTTCATCTTCGCCGCCTGCACAATCCTCATAGCCATCACAACGACGCCGCTTTAAAACATATCTTTATAAGCAACAAAACAATTATGTGATAACAATAAGCGTTAAGAAACGAACAATCAGTATTAAGGCAATAAATGAAAAATTTACAGCAGGTATGCATTTAGTATTAGGGCCGATCGAACTTGCACCACATTGAAATACTTCACCCATTCTTCGCAACTGATCACAATCACAATTTGCTTCATCTGAGTTGTCGCCACAATCGCTATTGCCATCGCAAAGCTGTACGTTTCATATTACTGCTACCATCATATTGTTCACAATATTTAACAAATCTACATTATTTTCACTATGAGATCAACGAACCTTCACTCTAGGAATGCACTTAGTATTGTTTAAGCACTTAAATGAACTTTCTGCATCGCATTCCGAACATTTTCCCTCACACTGCTTCAGTAAGCCACTGCATGCATATTTACGACTGTAACGTTTACCATCCGAGCACTGTATCAACTCGTCATCCTGCAACGATATCCATGCTAATCAAAATTGCAATAAAACTTACAAGTTGTGTAGTGAATATGACGAAAGTTGAATTATAGTTTCAAGAAAATACCATGGTATTTGCGCGTAATTGTGGGCAACTCCCCGGGCATCTCTTCTCATCATCCCCATCTGGGCAATCCTCAACACCATCACAAATACGCGAACGACTCAAACACATTTTTGATCTTTCACACAACGCTTTCCCAGTCCCACAACATTCTTTGCAATTACAATCCTTAAAGTGCATTCGAATTAATAAACGCACGCATCTTGGTCAGTTCTCCTTCGGAATAAACACTTTCGAAATCAAAACTAAGACAACAAATTACCAACCTTTTCATCGGAACCATCCGCACAATTGCTGATACCATCGCAAATTTGCCATTTTGGTACACATCGCTTGGTTAATTTACACCATTTTGAACCAGATTTGCATTTACCAACACAATTTGTCTCATCTTCAGCATTTCGACAGTGCTCGTCACCATCGCAAACCATCGATTCTGGCAAACACATCGGTAGTCCTCCAGCACCATGGCATTTCAAATCGCTAGCATTTTCGCATTTGGTCTTACGACAGAAATGATTTTCATCGCTGCCATCAGCACAGTCTTTAACACCATCACATAGACTTGAACCTCGTAAACAGATCAGTTGTTGTTGGCTTTTAATCACATTTGCAGACGTTGCAATTGGGGCCAAGCAACTGAATGCCGTCTGGCAAACTTTACAGCCTATCTCATCACTACCGTCCGGGCAATCTGCTACTCCGTCGCATCTTTGTAATGTACCAATGACAAGATTCGGAAGATTCGTGCATGAAAAACCATAGCCATCACAGACAGACACATTCGGTGGTAGAAGAGCATTGGATGAAACCAATCGTAATGCCAAAGGTCTGTCATTTTCGACTGGTGGCCAAACGCTGTGCGTTCGTTGCATATCGAGGACCTCCTGTGGAATCTGAGCACGACCGAACAGCCATGCGAAGACAGCCCATAAGAGAAGAAATATGAGCAGAATTAGAATGATGAGTACGATCAGAATGACCATCGCAGGGACGTTCCGCAGAAAGGTGAAGCCTTTACCCACCAAATAATCTTTGAACGACTCCACTCGCCGATTGAATTTCGCCCATGGGCCATCTTGTCTGAATTCAGTTCATCATGATGATCACATTAACAGATATGTCATAACAACAAATTATTCTGAAAACGAGCTCAACCAAGCAAGGCTTACATGGAATTTGGTGCATATCCACGTGCGCGGCCTACGTTTTCATTATCAAACGCTGTCAGGTCAACACCTCGAGCTGGGTGCTTACTAACTTGTCGCACTGGTTCTATACCCTGACGGAAGTAATTCATTAACAGTATTTCGAAAATTCAGCTAAACCAGTACAGTGGCATGTCCTTGAAACGATAATGTAAAGAAGTGAACCTCTGCAGGACTGTATGATCCTCTCCGTTGAAAATCCTCATCACCGTGATAAGGTAGCGACATTTCTATTAGTTCAATAATTCGTCCGTGTTCAGAGTACCTCAATAACTCCAACTGACATAATATTATTGAATTGTGCCCAATCACAAACTAAAAACGTTGTGTCTCGCTATATGAATGATAAAATGTTTGCAAAAAATCTCAACATTATTGTTGACATCATTGTAATTATTATAACACTACCGCTGCTTCATCTGATATAGACGCAAAACTCTCTGAAACTTCGTCGTACATACAACACACTAACCAAAACGAACAGCAAACCGCTCACCAACCAAATAAATCTGACAAAATGGAACCATTTAGTCAGACACAACACTAAATGTAACTACTTTCTGATACTCATAAGATAACGAAGCAGATGATGGCGCGCCATTCGTTGACAAACTGACCCATGTAACGATCAATTTTCTTTAGATTTGTGATATCAATAAGAATCAATTGATTTGGAAAGTAGATCCCCATGGTTTAAGGACGCGGTAAAACCATTCAGGTGATTTTAATTCCTTACTTAAAGCTGCGGAGGCAATTGGCCGAAAACCCAATTGGTGGCCACCGATAGGCGAATTTTGAGCATTTGGTCGGTTGTCGATCAATTCGGTTTGCCGAGGCTGCGGACCGAACATGCCCTGGCAGTTGCAATTAGGGGCCACCGAATTGTGAGCGCGCCCGGGAATCGATCGAAGGCTCCCGATTGCACTTTCGGTGGCCTTCGAAATTCGGTAGCCACCGACTCAACTGTATTAAAAACACTTTCAACTTAATTATATTATCGCGACACTCTCAATGATGCAACGGTGCATACAATGTTGTTGATTTTGACATGCAATCATAATCCATCTCATTATCATTTATATTATCACCTGAAAGGTAAGGAACATAATTCCTCTAAAGTATCCGTAAGTGGTATGAAAGTTTGAGTATAAATCAATGGAAACTGAAGACTATAAACTCAGATTGATTCTCTGTTTTGAAATGAGCTAACTGCGATTGACGCGAAACCCCAACTTAGCACCAACGTATCTTTAGTTGTTCTGAACAACTGGTCTCCATAACACCTTGAAAACATACAACCGCAGGAGCTAGCATCTCTTTGAAACGGATGTTCGCTAAGGAACTTTTATGTTGATTGCAGAATATAGTTGTTAATTGGTAGGGATGGTAAACAAATGAAATTTGGGTTTGGTCGGAACCCGACCGGATTAACTTCGTAAGTTTCCGAAATTCGATATTCCGGCCGTAATTTGAACTTATCGATCGAAAGCCGACCGAATTCATTCTTTAAATTCCGAAATTCGGTATTCCTATCGAACCTCAAAGCCATTCGGTCGGAATTGGAATTTCAACCAACTATTTATTCTATAACTGATTAACGCAGATATTCATGACTCTCACTTTCAAGCACTGATGAGTAGTCGCAACTCACGGCCAATTTTACTTCTCTTTCCACATTACTGTCCTATAAAACGCAGACGGCTTCTCTTGACGAATCACCTTCGGCTCTTTTGGAAACAAGTGCTATCAGTCAGCCCATCATTTATCCGTAAAAATTCGATACTTATGAATTGGTTGATCACAGAATTCAAGGACCAGTGAGTGGTAGATTTAAAAAGCAAATCTAAAATCAGTATGATAGTTGATATTTGCAAATAATTTGATGCATCCTCAAAAATGCAGTATTTTTGATTCGTTTCTCGCATGAAAAACTATTGCTCCATACATCTGCTGAATGAATGCTAATTTCGGCAAAAAGTTATTCGACCATCAATTGTACAGCTAAGAATAAGTGGTTGTTGAACAAGAAGCATTTGCACTGGTTCTCATTTTATTGATATTTTCTTCGAATGCTATCCAATTTATCCACATAAAAATTTTAATGATTCTTTGCATTCGTTTTTCAAGCATCAAATTATCATTTTTATGTCATTCCACAAGACGCCATCAAAATTCAATCATTTGCCACGCCTCTTGGTTAGTACATTCAGTGAACATGAATATTACCGCTCGTTGAATTCAACAACCAAATTCTCTCTCATTAATAATTTCTTCATTGCGGAACTGACCGATTTCTTTTGAATTGCAAAAAGGAAGAGTAACGCAATGGATGTTCTTTTTCAAAGCTTGTTCTTGTAACTCTGCTGATAATTTTACAGATTTTTTCGGTGTACATCACATAAGAGTAAACATTTATGCCATATACACTTGTTCCGACGAAACACCTGTGACAAATACTTCACACCTGGATTCTATTCAACGAAATACGTTCAGCCGTTCACTGTTACTTGTACTCCTTATAATTATTCACTGTAGAGAATGTGAAATTATCCGTTCATGTTAAGTTCAAATGAGTTGAAAAAAGCATTGAACAAACAAAAATTGTTGGTTTCTTAGCGCACAAATTGCCACATAAATTTTACGAAATCGTTATTCTTCATCCATATTGTCATTCTCAATTCGTAGGCAACGGAATATTCTTGAAAATGAGTTAACTCGTATGTTGTGTCGCGATAATCCTCACTATTCTTCGCATTCTAATACTCGCTTTTTCGATAACCTCATGATGAAATTTCCACTCTTTCAGAGTACAATGACGCTCCATATCCTCTTAGCATTATTTGCTACCTTCTATGGCACCTCAGCAGATTGTGGTACACCAGGTGAGTGGCAACCAAATTTACAGTATGCAATTATACTACTGAATTCACCGATTTCTTTCTATCAAATCTTACGTGGCAGTTCGTCATTGCAGAAAGTTATTGAAATTTCTCATTGTTGACCCTTAAAGTGATTGCGCTTTTTGTATAAAGGAAATATTTTCATAAGCAATTACTTTTTATGATCTTGCGCAATGAAAATTTGCTTTGATGGGCGATTATCGTTTCAAAAAGTGATGAGAAATTGACAATGAATCTACGACTAAATTTCAAAGCTACTTTCGAAAAATGTGAGCGTCAAAGTTTGAAATATGGGTATTGAAATTTCAAAAGTGATTTATTAGCTGAACAAGTGAAAAGATAGGTGGAAAATGGTTGGGATAAAGCAAATCCAAATTCCACATCTATAATAGCTTATGCTATCATCAATGGTTTGCAAATTCGAGATCAGAACACTCTGAGAATGAAACAGCCATAACCGATTAGGATTGTATACTATATGAATGATGTTTGCAGCATCACTGTTGGAAGAAAAGTGCCTGGCGTATCCATCGTTGAGTTACTTTGCAAATGGATTGTGCTACATTCTGGAATTAAGACAACCAAGAAGCGTTGATGAAGTGAAGGCCGATAAATCATCGAATTATGCCAATATATGTCAACATTTAAACGGTTACCGCGCGAGTCTTGCTGTTGTCGATGAAGTTGTTAAATATCAACTGAAAGCTGTCGGATTACTTACGGTAAGTTCAAATCACCGATTGATTCTGCAATCAACTGAAGATGGAAACATATTCATGGCGGCATTTTAATGAGTGCTTTGCACAGCTGTATTGTTCAACCTCTCGATAGTTTTGTTCCTTTACGAAACGTGATCGGCAATATGTGTTTATCTAATAGAGGCACATTGTAGTTAAAGTCTCCTTTTAGGAGAGTCGATACACTATCACGGAAAATCAATTTTTTGCGACACAGATTGATACGACACAAAAATATTCATATTTATGTCGATATGGTAAGAATAACCAACAAATTTTACATCCTTGGCTATCTGTTCTATTCATTGGATGAGAACTGAGCAATGAATTAAAATTTTGAAGAAAAAATCTGTTTCTTGCTGGGACAAATTAAAATGCAAATTAAACTGGAAAATACTCCGAACGAGGAATGAAATTATTTATCTGAGAAGAATAATTGATAAAAAGTTATTTATTGGCGCGTAAAGAAACTAATTCAGAGGATGAATTCAAATGTCCCGAAGGGTATGCGTTGAGAGGACTTTATTGCTACAAAATCAACGTCAATCCAATGACACACAACGATGCAGAGATGGCTTGTCGTCGAATGAACGGCTCATTAGCGGTGTTGCATGACGAAGAGACTGGACAGTTTATCGCCAGTTTGTCACATTCATTTTCATCAACTACCATTACATTAGCTAATATTGATTTTCACCAATTATTCCCTTTACAGCCGAAAAGAATTAGGTACATGCACTTGAGCTCATAAAAGTAAATTCATGCACACTCCAAATTCTGATTCCTCTTGTATTCTTCTAGGAAAACGATTAGTGCTCCACTTATAGACGATTATCACGTTCACATAAGCATCAAAATAGATTCATATGCCGAAATAAACTCAACTTCTTTTGAGATACTAATTCTTTAAAAATAAATTGACATTTAACGAATGCAGAGTAACGAGACGAGTTAGATGTCATTTTGAAGAGCACAAAATTATGATTACGAGTGAGATCTCCAAATTTACTAAATCCGACTAGAAATGGACTTATAAGTCCAAAATGAACTCCTCGCTCATGGAGTTAAAAACGACTTAATTTTAATTGTTAATTTATGTTAAATGGATGTAACCCACGTTGTAAGCACTATTTCAGTCGACATTAGCAAATTACAAAAACAAATTGGTAATGGTGATGACTCATGTCCCCTGCGAGGGTGGGAGTCGGTTCAAGCTTCGAACAATGAAATAACCGGAAAGAAAGCAATGAATGTGTCTTATAGATTTGGCCATAAGAGAAGGTGTTAATGCGAGAAACGTGCACATAGGACTACGATGGAACGAACAGATCAAGCAATGGAGCAACAGCGATGCAACATCAGTTGACTTCTTCAGATGGCTGAACAAAGAGGAGGGTATGAGTTTGTGTATTGGTTATGATAATGATGATCGCTTGTTGGCACACAAAGCGTTTTCAAATAAACCATTCAGGAATAGTCACAATGAGTGGTACACTGCAACAAACGACCGAAGGCGTACTTAACGTGCAAGTGACTAATGAGTACGGTGTTGGTACGTATGGCTATATGGATATCGCTGAGAGCAATCGAAGGTCTGTCTGTCTATGTGGAATTTGTTGCGATAATCCGACATAAATAGATGATGTGATGTTGGAAGGAGCGAGCAAGTAGATTTGGTAGGAGCATGCGATGGGACGGTAGTGTATTGGCGTCAAAGTGTGCTTTGAGGATCCGATGAGCATAGAGGACATGCGTTCAGTTACACGCCTGTCCAAAATCTTTATTGGATTTCGATGTTGTTCTTAGAGGTATTTGAAAATAGAGAGAAAACTGAAGAGGGCTCAGCTTCTGCAAAATTAATCGGAAAAATACTTTTTATACCATAGTGAAGTACTAATTAGAGAGAAAGGATTATGAATTAGGGCAGTGGTACTCACGTTCTCGTACTCCATGCCATCTTTTGATCATATGATGGACCCCGTTTTCCCATTGTCCAATAAGCTAAGTGAATACCGTTCTGCCATCCCTCTTCCTCTCCTCTTCTGTTAACGTATTACTTCTGAACGACAGATCACAGCAAAGTCTACAAATTCATCCGTTTAGCAAAAAGTTTGCTGTGAAGAATTCGTCGATGGTGTCAAAGGAATCATTGCTCCGTTATCGAACAAACATTTTGAAAACGAATTTGAACGATTATGGAAGAATTTTATGAAAACATTATCAGTCTACAATGATTTACCAACATCCTCAGTTCTCCTCTATTAGCACGAATCAATGAAAGTCACAGTCACAGATCAGAAATGAATACAAAACATTTCATTTATTAAGAACAGATTCACTGCTAAACACCGCAGTAAATTAGTTCCCTCATCCTCCACATCGTCTTTCTTTTGGCTCTAAACGGAATTCACTCGAACTGAGCGTTTTCCTCATTCGCTTGCTTATTGCTATTGAAACGTTGTGGATCGCTTGCAATAAAATATACATAAGAAATGATACTTGCAATAAAAAAATAAAAAATAAAATATACATAGGAAATGATACTTTAGTGGTTAAATCAAACCACTAAAGTATCATTAAATTACTTCTATTGAACTATGACAGACGAACGAACATTTCAAACACCACTTTGCACATTTCATTCGCTTTTGTTATTTTGAATGTAGCAGCTTTTTAAGGTCAATAATCAAATCGGTGTTAATGAACCTTAAGAAATGTGAAGAACGCCAATTTGTCAACGATGAGCCACTTGCGTGTCATCTCACTTCAGAATGTCCCATTTCCAAAACATTCCATCGGCATATTCTCCCTATTTCTAACGTACACCCCATCTCAAACTTTCACCACATTTTAGAAACGAAATTTGGTTATATGAAAACCAAACTTTCAAGTAGTACACCGTAGGTTTCGCTTAATACTGTGGCTCATCTTTCTACCTTATAATGCTTTATCCTTCTCTAATAATGAATCTATTTCAGAGCACCTTCCGCATGTCAGATACTTGCATTGAACAACTATGGCCGAGTGGTTGTGCCAGGTTCTAACTTGTGGTCACTTTAAACTTTATAGATTATGATGCGACAGGAAATGCTTCCACTTGAATGACATAACTGTGAATGTTTCTTTGCTGAATGTAAAGCATCACTTGCACTATCAGTTGAAATATTTCTTGCATCTGATACTTCGTTCAGTGAAATGCTAAAATAAATCATGGTTGAAAACGCCATAACCTATCATAAAATTCCAAACAGTTTGCTAATAGGAAAATAACTATTCAAGGAATTTTTTCGCAATGTTTCACTGAGGGTAGTGTGGGGTAATCCCTCCTTGATTTGTAAGCAGAAATTATGAAAGATGTCCCGTTGTCGTGAATGAAGAAGCCACAAACCCAAGAAAAGAATCATTGAGGTTTCAAAAATTCAGCCTCATGTACTGAAAAAACTTTGACCATTGCTACAGCAATGGATTAAAAAAACGATAATATTCAATTATTATACAATCCAAGCAAGAGGTAATTGCACATCTTTAAAAAGGAGTTTTGTGCTGAAATGACTGCAATTGTTGAAATTATTTAATAGTTTCGAATGTCGAAGAAAAATGATCGTATTCATTTTGGATCAAAAAACTCATGATGATACAACAGTCGATGCAACTGAAACTGTTTAATAAGGTATTTTCTCGCGATGCACCTTTCCAACAACCTTTAGAAGCACTAATAATGCTCTGCTAACTTCTAACTGTCCATAACTTCCTCGCATCTATAAGGTACTCAATTGATCCAGTAAGAGCAACAGTCGCCTGTGGAGCATGAATTCTGCAGCCGTTTTTCCTTAATGTGAACAATAATAGTATTGATGTTATAAACATCATTCTTGCGCCTTCGAATTGTCTGATGAACAAAAAGTTTGGGAACATTTTTGCATCGGATATTACAGGTTACTAACAAATAATGTGGGCTACATATTAAATTAAAGTATTTCAATTCGACGCTTAAATATGTGTGAAATTTCATCATATTACATGCTTTGATAAAATGCCCAGTAATCGTGTTCAAATTATTTCCCTGCTTTCTGGAAAATTTCAAGCGAATGATTCATTCACACTCAGACAGAGGCATCAAGTATTGCTCTGAAATGTGAGTTTATTACATATTGTAACGTTATTTCCTTGAGCCTCTGACTGTAAAAATTTTAGATAAATTCTTTTGATCTCAATAACAGAGCAGAACAAACCAATGCTTCACTATGTGGACAAGTTCAGTGATGCTTATGGTGAAATTTTTATCAAGCAAATACGTTTTTCCATAAACAGCAGATGCCAGATCAATAATTAGTGGCCAAGTGAATATGAAGCAAAATTTGTCATAAATTCAGAGGAACAGAAAGAATTCACGATAAATAAGCATGAGTAAATATAGAAGTTGTTTACGGTGATGCCTTAACCAGTAGTGAACGAGTATATCGAATAGTTCACAAAAGATATAGTCTCCTTCAGATATGATCTTACTGATGCTTTTATGGGACAGGATTAGTTCATTTCCATTCTCATAACCCTTCATTTATCATCAAATCCAATCATGCGAAAATAGTCATTCAAACCCAACAAGATATAACTGCAAACAAAAAACTAATCGCTATCTAAGAATTTCGAAATGTGACAAGAACAATTCCAGTAATGCTCAATGGTATAAGCACAAATCACCAGAAAATTCTGAATTCGGATAAAAGGTTCCATATTCGATATTCAGTTGGTCCATACCAGGTCTAGGCGGTTGATATTTTTAATTCAAAAAAAGAAGGATATTTTAAACGTTCAAAATCGTCAGCATTACAAAGCGATATCTTGAAAAAAAAACGATTATCGTTTCCAATCATTTTCAATCTGCAATATTATTTATCAACATGATCGAATAAATCAAAACACATGCATTCAACAGTGGTACATATATTCTCAACTTTGTACTCTTAGAAAGAGTTGCCCAATAATGATTTCAGGTCAGATTTGGGTAAACTGATAACGTATTTGAGAAGAACTCCATCACCAGTGACATATACGTTGATCTCTGTGATATTACATTCCATAACGATTTGACCGCTCGGCGATATGTTTACAGCGTCATATTTGTAAATTTTTCTGTCGTCTTCTCTGTAAGATACCTGGAATGTATCTTTCATTAAAATCAATTTTAGCTGATCGTTCTAACGTGAATTTGTACCTAAAGGGGACATATTTTCACCTAGTTTATTAATCACTGGATGTATCCACCCAACCCAGTGGTGTTCTATTCCTATTCTATTCTAAAGAATAGAACAGAACAGTTCCAGAAGAGAGAACGCGGAGAATAGGACGGAACAGAACAACTGAAGGACAGAATAGAACAGTTTCCCAAATTTGTGTAAGAGAAACATCATTAATCCAGCCAGCCTGATCAGAGTCTTAAAACGTAAGAGAAGTGAACATGCAATGTGACAATCAACGTGAACTACAGCCGCAAATCCACGAACAGTATTGCAGAAAAATAATGCTCATTTGACCTGTAATTGCCACTGCATATACAGATGTTCACGAGGGCGTAGCGTATCGTATTGTATAATCGCATGATATATAGGATTCGTACAAAATCGTAATCCACGCATTCCATCCTTTTTTATAAAACTGAATTTTTATGCATGAAGGATGCCGATTCATTTGAAATTAAGTGAGGCGGCTTTCTTGATTGCTTATACTGCTTACACTCTATTAGAAAACTTATACTTTTGAGCATTATTCTGCATCTGCAAGGAGAATACTTTGATGCTTTCAAATGCATTATGTATCTTGATGCAGTGCTCGTTCCATAATGATTGAATAAGCCACAAGCTATCGCAGAAACTTGAAGATACACTCTAGGGAATGTTATATTTCAGTTTTTACGGAGGAAAAAATTTTTGAGGGTGGGATAAAATTGATATGGGGTTGCACGGTAAAACCCTTTATATTTTGTAAGTAGCACGACATGAAAACAACTGAGTACTCTTATGGATTCAGAATGATTCGGATACTTTGTGGTCAATAATCGGTCGAAAAAAGTAAAAAATTGAAACTTTCATTACATCACCTCGTTTTATGACATTTTTCGTCGGTATCACCAACCAAACGAAATTGTTGAATGTTTAACTTCACATACTCGCAAATGAGAAAGAAACGATCGTCTCGAATGGCTAAAAATGCATCACGATATGAGACGTGCGTTTTACAATCCATCACAACTTATTCTTCACGCCTTACTTCATGATATTCTATGCACATTTTGTAGGTAAGTTCAAAATTCACACAGTAATCAAAGGCGTACAGAGTACAAATTTATTTCAGCGAATTCAAGATTAACTCGTCTATTTGTGCATGGACTCACCAATTTCAGTCAGATCCATGATGTTTTCCATTGGGAAGAAGAATGAAGCGGGTCTCAGATCGAGAGGCTTTTCGTCGAATTTTACTGGATAAATCCTTAATGAAATTTAATTATTGAGACATCAGGTATATTCATCTAGAGGCCATTAGTATTGGCCGCATGATATTTCAGGAACATTTACTCACTGAAGTGCCTAGAATTGATACTATTTGCGAATCAGTAACGTCGTTCGCTGCATCATCACCTCAAACTTTCTTTCTTTCATATACTTTTTTGTGCTGAATGATTGGCTGTGATCATTATTTAACGAATAGCACAAGTTCTCGCATCATCGTCTTTTGAAAGATTCCTTTGCTGAGCTGACTTACAGTCTCTTCTTTGTATCCAGAATATTGTATTCCGCAAAATGCTGCACTACCATCGTTCCGTCGACTTGCAGTGTTTGCCAAAAGTTGCCCGGTGCCACCCATGGATCCTGACCATCTGAAACAACGGTAGAATGGAATATCGACCAAGGCGCCTTCAGGATTCTTGGATCATTGAACATTTATTTCATTAGATTGTTCTCAAATGCAATTTGATACTTATACGGCTTCATGCAATTTTAACTTTATTTATGCATTGGATGAATTTTTTCAAATTTCTGAGATAAGTTGAAGTTGAGAAGCATGTTTTTGCTTTCAAAGAAGCAATGAGAATAAGCCGCTAAAAACTCAGCTTCATCCCCATAAAATTCAGCAATGATGAACAAAAAAGGTCCAAACAATGATTAAGGCACTTTGATACATTTTTTCACATAGGTGCTAATCAATATTTAGGACTGACTCATAAACTGGCAACTCTGAACAAATACTGCTTAAAAGCATAGGCTGTGTTCAATAAGAATAACCTTGCATATCACAATGAATCTCAGATTTCGGTAAGCGATCAGGAAAGCAGCAGAAAACATCATCAAAATACTGCTGACATTGATGCATCCATTTAGGTAATGGAACAACACTTTCCCTTAAGCAGTACTCTCATTTATTATTTACATTCCATAAGTTTTGGTATTATTCATTGATCATGCATGATATTTGAGAAGAGAATGAACAGTTGAAATAATCACATAACTACTTGCAAGGTAGCAATTCGGGAAATTCACCCAAAAACAAACCAACTAAAACTGCGGAAATGATTCTTCTCTATTTCACGTGAAGCCAATTTCAAATAATCTTTGTAGGATTTGGTTAGTTCGAGCTTTATTGAAAAATTGAAAAATCAGTCGCTATTAGTTCCACTGAGTTAATGGGCTAATATATTTGTATATTGCAATGATTTTATCCCAATTACATTCATTCAGTGGATAGGTTTGTTTCAAAGAATTTTTTAGCCATTAACATGATAAAATAATACAATGGAACATACTGCAAATACACTGTAAACTCGTTGATAAGAGTGAACGAATGAGGTGCTCACCTGAATCCAGTCTGAGCACTGTTTAGTGGGAACCTCTGAACAATCATCGCTGTTCTTGTGTGATCTTGTTGCGACAAAATAAGAAGATAATTCTCGGAATCCAAAGTCATAAGTGGGCTGAAATTCATGGTGCTTAATGTGAGTGCACATTTGCATTGCGATGAACAAATCTACTTTTTGTTTTTCTCCAATTAAAATTGCGAGATCACCCAATTGGAAATTCGCCATAATTTACACGATTTTTTGAGGATTATTATGTGCAATTAATACACCGGAATTGCTACGAAAGTCAAAAATTTGTTGGTTATTCCGCATTATGAACAAAAGTGAATAAATGAAACACGTAATACTCTAAACATTAAAGAGTATCAATGCTTGAAACAACTTTATCGCTCCATTAAGATTTAGCATTTATTTCTGCAAACTTTTATTCATGCTTTATATTTCATGAAACATCACCTGGTAAGATTAAAGGTAGTCAAATTTTGTTTCCTGGCACTCAACTCAACCATGTTCGGTGACGTTGAGGAAAATACAGGATATGCCGTTACGAAAGCAACTGCTAAAATCAAAAGGATCAGGCATATGATACAACCGCATTTAAATGATAAACAACTGATTGTATTTATGATCCCAGTTCGCTGGTAATCGTTGAAGTGTTCTGGTCGAGAATCTGGAAATCGAATTTCATGTAGAATGAAACTGTGTATAAACTCACATTAAATGAATTCAGCAGATTAATTAATTCATTCACACCTTTTATTAATGAATTGCTGATGTTTTTTACTGATGATTTTTTCAGCGTTACACTGTCGAATGACGACTGTGGATATTTATCAATGTACTCATTTGGAACTGCAGAGACATGCCAATCACTTTCCCTTAAAATAGCTCTATCATTCTCAGTTGAAAGCTGAAAGTGATTGGATGCGTTCCTGAGAAGAACATTTAAGCTAGAAGCATCAGCATTTATTCGGCAATTACGACTCATTACGAGCATATTGAGCCCTGAGTTATTGTTGAACAAATCCGAAGGAAGATGACCAAAACATTTAAAACGTCAGGTAGCAGGACAGATCCGGCCATTATAACCTTGAAATATGAATGCGGTGTTAGAATGCGTTTTCGTTTGTCAAAACTCTTTAGCAAGGATCAACTCACTCATTTTGTTTGTGTTTTCTCTCTGCGCAATAAAATTTTCTGGAAGGGCGTACTGCCACTTTGATGCTCATGAATTACTTTTGAAAGTTTGTTAGAGATTAAAACTGCATGTAAGTTATTTCAAAAACATACCTCAATGGGACGGACTCATCAATGGTCGAAGATTCAAAGGGATTTAATATCTCTGAAACTTAATTATCTCTGAAAAAAATTCATTTCCTGCGACATCTTCCAGATTAAAATGTTAGAAATAAATTTAACAAAATTCAGCAGTAAAAGTTTTTCAGCGACGAAAATACAAAAGAATAATTGTAGTTATCGAAATCTTGATTTCGCCTTTTAAATGAAGGAATGTGAAAAAAAATGTTTCCACTGCGTCACAAAAACCACACTCTATGATCAAATGACATCGAATGGAAACGAGTCACATGGGAACGGTATAACCAGAGAATGCTAAATCTGAACAGACCTCATACCACATGATACAAACTGAATATGATAAATCCGCTAAATGCCTTTTCAAAGCAAATGAATGATAAGGCGTCTAGCAATCTTGAAAATTGGATTCATGATCAGTGCAGAGAGCTGAATTGTTTGCTATGAGGCTGGCTCAAATTAGCGATCATCTAGTCAGTATGCATATTAATACTTAATTTCGATGTTCATTCCGCTTAACTTTTTCAAGACTGTAAGAAAACGAAGACTGAATAGGGTGCCAGAAAATCAAGAAAGAACTTCGAAATAATTGTTTAGAAGTAAAAAACTCATGCGCATTCTAAGAGTCTATGTGAAAATCTGAACCTAGATTTTTCATCAAATTACCTTGAAAAGAAGATGATGACATCACCTTCAACGAAAAAAATTTTTGATCGGTCGCTTGCGTGAACTGAATGTTTCAAAGTTGAAATCTGATGACTGAAAACCAGAGTAATTTGTAAAATTTCGTTCAAAAAAGCAGTGAAAAAGCAGTGACGTACGACAAATTTCACGCTAACAGCATACGAAGACTTGATGCAATGGCGTTCGATAACTATATACCATAGTACTTTCAAATTCAACGCAGTGAAAACATTGTGCGAAATAAACCACTAATCTTTGGTAATTGCAATGCGCATACAAAAAATAACTTTACATGTTGTTAACTAATGCAAGGAATATTCCATACCAACGCTAATCAGTTTGTAAACGAACAACTCAAAATAGAGAGCAAAATTCATGCAACAATTCCTCCAGAAATCGCTAATATGTCTGAATATAGCTTTTAAGGAAATACTAAACAGTGGAGAGGCACAAAAGCATTTCGAAGCTAAACGGCGCTGATTTGATCACGTGAGAATTATAAGTGCTGATCGATAAGGGAAAGAGAAAGTGTCACATTTGCGATGAATACTGTCAAACATACTTATTTCATAATACTCATTCGCCATATCAGCAAACCGCTAGATTTCTGTTCATGATTTTCATTCCCACCGCTATTTATTTGTATATAAGGTACCTTATAATATAACCGTTGGTATATGATGATGACAAAGTTTGATTTGAGTTCAATTTGGCGATTGGTTCGAATAAACTGTCTCATACATAAATTTATTTGTATTATTAAACATTTACTTGTATTAACAAATAAAAGTTATTTTAACAGGTAATCATTCAGCAAAGTGAAACTTCCTTGATGCGATACATTCACTTTTGTCATCACAGATTTGATCTAATGGAACAGCTGAACTGAATAATCATTTTTTGAATCTTTTGGCCTCAAAGCTCAGCTGAGTAATAGTAAAATTCGATGATTCTTAAAAGCAAAACTGCAACCCAAATATTTATCATTAGCGAGATTGAAATTTGAAATGATTTAAAATGAGCAAACTGAATAATCATCCAACTAATCAAAATGACATCAAAAAACAACTTTCAATTTCTTCAACTCATCGAGATAGTGATCGTCATTTAGCGGCAACTTATCAGTAAATTGTATTGTAGTTGAGGGTAGCAATGCAACAATCAAGAAAACAATGATGATGTTAATGGTGTGTTGTGGGTATCGGGGACCCCGTCCCTAATTCCTCATCCCACTCCTCGATTTCTTTCCGTCCCTGAACACACTAGATATCAATTCATTGTTGCGATCACTCCATTTATTTCAACAGTTACCTTGTTATTAGAATTGTTGTTATTCTTATTATTTCTATTTCCATTATTATTATTATTATTATTATTATTATTATTATTATTATTATTATTATTATTATTATTATTATTATTATTATTATTATTATTATTATTTTGTCATTGTCATTGTTATTGTTATTATTCTTATTATTATTGATGATATTGTTATAGTT
>JAPYMA010001626.1:0-15737 GCA_035041965.1 Anisakis pegreffii | reverse complement strand
ACTACCCTTCCATGGATTAACTTTTCGATATTCTAGTTCAAATCTCTGCTCGACGCCACCATCAAAGCCCGGTCGCCAACCGATCAGCAACCAAGTGGATGAAAACGCGACCAAACGAATATCTCGCGGGGTTTGAGGTTTTGCTTAAAAACAATTAGTTCATACATATACACAAACAATTTCATATTAACACTT
Organism: Anisakis pegreffii; assembly: GCA_035041965.1. Classification (NCBI taxonomy): domain Eukaryota; kingdom Metazoa; phylum Nematoda; class Chromadorea; order Rhabditida; family Anisakidae; genus Anisakis; species Anisakis pegreffii. Next base: position 15,542 of record JAPYMA010001626.1, on the reverse strand, counting down.
TCAAGCAATTGAAACTTTTGCTTTTAACAAAATTGGGGTGACCGTTTTATGAATACAGCATTGACAAAGAGATCTGGTGTAAAGAATAAAAGACAAGTAAAATGAGAAGGCGAACATGTGATCAGGATGGAGGATCAAAATGGTATTCGAAAGCATTGAAAAGACGAACTGCAAAGATATTCAAATACGAAATCGCCTAGTGGGACGGAGGACAGCTTGTGGAAAAGGAAAGTGAGAGCGAGAAAAATCTGGAGAACATGTTGTGGACAGCGCTAAAATGCTGAAAGTCTGACCGATCAACGAAAGAACAAAAGTTCTATCAATATTGAGACGATCGACTGCTAAACGACTAACATTTCGACTGAAGCTTGAAAATGATCGCTGTTGTCGTATCATCGGACGACATTTCATCAGTGCTACCTTTAGCCGAACTGCTATCATTATCAGCAACAGAAGAAATGCCATTTGCAACTCGACACATATATGACGCTGAGTGATCGCTTTCCGTGACGTCGGTGATCGACAATACGGATTCGTACTCATCAATACGATTCGCTAATTGTCTACTTTGTATCGAATATCGTTTCTCATCAACTATTTCTCTCGTGGTCGTCATCGCCGTCGAATTTCTGCCACTCAAACCAGCACTACCAAGAATCCAAACGAAACGCGGTGCAGGACGAGCTGAAGCCACACAGCGAATATGCGCCTTAAACGCGTTTATTCATCAATCGTTTATTGCACAAGCAACACCTAATACAATAAAAACTAAACACTAACAGTTGTACTAAGATCAGCAGCAGCCAGACCATCATCTGGATATCGTTCGCTGAGTATCACTGGCTTATGAACGATATTGATTAAAATCGACGAAGAAGATATCAAATAATTGCGTTTTTGTTTCATATCGGAATCAATCTTTTTGTTGCTATCCAAATCATTGAAATTATCGGCCAAGCACGAATAATTCCCCTTATCATTCCATGCTAATGGTTCCACAAATTTCAGCGTTGATTGCACCGCTATCGAACAATAATCACTCTTTGAACAACTGAAATATTTCTCCATTTTCAATATGTTTTACTACTTAAAGTTATTATTATCATCTTGAAGCCGTTACAGATTGTTAATATTATCTATCAAAATTGATATATTAAACAAAATAAGAGAGCAGTCAATCCATTTCACCTGCTTGGACGTTGTTCAGTGCGCACAAACCAGTGCATTTCATCGTTTGTGTTTAGCTCTTGTCCGTCTTTTAGCCAGCTTACTGATGGTGCTGGATAGCCTTGCGCCTCACACGAAATCGCAACGGCCGACGATACCTCACCCGCATTGAAGATGCGATTTGCGGGTAATGCACGCACTATTTTAGCTGGTTCAACAACCTTAACTTGACAACATTATCAGTGGATTCTCTCAAAGTAAACGTGAATTTATTAACCAAGCAGACAGAGTACGGGTTTCTCCTATTCTATCCATGTTTTCGAGTTTAGTCAGGTATGCATCGATAGCAGTTCGGCGCAGCTGGAGATGATCATATAATAAGAAAATAACCATATTTTCCCATCCAAATATGAAGATTGTTATCAGATTTTATTTAAAATTCAATGAAAGGAAACTGATCGAGTTTCTAGATCCTAAGAACACGATACTCTAGCTATCCTGTTGCTTTACGTTACAAGACGACTGCAAGATACTTTCACCGAAGTTGAAGGCGTAATCACAACAGTGAAGCAATAACACATGATAAAATGAGAACAATAGTAATAATCGAAACCTGCAAAATGAAGACACCTTCTTCGCCTCTTCCGATACGATTCTTCGGCACACATCGATACTCGCCATTATCTGCTAGCGTTGCATGCTCCACTAAAAAAATGCTACTGCTATCATTTCCCTCCCCATTATTACTATTTGCATCCTCATAACTTCCACCGCTGCCAGGTGTCGCCCACAAGTAAGTAGCTTCTGGACTGCCCGCATCATCTGCACGACACGTCAGTCGAACATGTTGACCAACAAGAATCGCTGAACTTGTCGCCGAAATTACTGCACGTCCTGGACGTCGAAGTACCTTAAGAAAACACATTCAATTAATGTAATGAGATCAGAAGAGAAACGCAGTCAAGTCATGAGTGCTTTAACACTTACATTAATTCGTGTTATAGCTTCTGCACTTCTTCGGATTTGTTGTGAATCCGTACCAGTTTTTGCGTTGAACGTTGTTAGTGTGTTTGTTGCAGCACAAGTATAATTGCCCGAATGTCTTCTGAAACAAACACGAAAATCCATTTCATCTGAACAGCAATAAACAATTCACATCAAAAGCGATTCAGCTCATTGTCAATCAAACAATATCATCAACTAACTTTTCAATGTGATCAATCGTGAAACGTGCGCCCTTATGGGTACCACCGTTCGGATCAATCCATATCACGTTTTCCGTTCCCGGATTACTATCTACCGAGCACTCCAACGTTATTCTGTCACCTTCTGCCGGAGTCACCATTTCCTTGAAACGTTTACTAGTATTACTATTATTATAATTATTAGTACTATTAGTATTAGTATCAAGTCATTGTTGTGATTATTACAAATGTCATAAATGAACAGATTACGTCAAATTAAATAAGTTTATGTTATAACAACCTTAACGTCCAAAATCGGTCCATACATAACATTCAGTTTCAGTTTATCCACTCCACTCTCAACACTATTCAAGGCTGTACAACGAAATTCTCCACTCAATCGTTTTTCTGCCGTAAATTTCCAAGTTGCTGCTGGATAGCGTTCTCCTGAATAAACAAACATAACAATATCTGAGAAGTCACAACCAGAAAAAGTCTTACACCTAGAAAACGATTGCAGTCAGCATTGCAACAGTCATCTCATCTCAAGCTCTGGCTCGATTTACAACTGGCTGTAAAAAAGCATTTATTCGATCATTCATGAAAAATTGCTCAGAAGTGGATGGCTAGTTAGACGTACCGGTTGCAACGTGGTACCACTCGAATTGTGTTGGTGGCGGATTCCCGTCTGCCGAGCAAATCAACTCAACTTTATCACCTTCTTCTACGTTATATTCACGCACTGGACCCGCCCTAACCCGAGGTCCGTAGAGCACCTTCAAACGAATAAAAATTCAGTTCAGACACTTCATTCGATCAACAAATGTGATTAATAATTTTCTGTTTTTGAGCACTACAACAGAGTTGGTAGGTAGTCTGGTGTTGACAGTATTCCACTTACCAAATACCACACAAATTTTCACCTTTTTCAAGAAAAACCAACCCAAATGAAACGGTGGCGAATCAGAAACGCAAAACATTCAAATTATAATCCACTCACATTCAAACGATTTGTTGAAACCGACTTGCTGTGATCATCTTTCGGTAGTGCCTCATTCCAGACACGACAACTCAAATATGCATCATTGTCGTGTGCACCAACACGCCACCTAAAAACCCGTCGTCACATCAAACCTTTTTACCTATCTGTCCGCATGTCAATTCTCCGAGAAAGAACACAAACAAACGGAATGTTTCATTTTTTCGAAAGAAAAAATGAAATATTTCATGAAAGGGAGAAAAAGTATTCAATTAAATTTCAGCTTTAAAAGCACAAAAGAGAGCAACGCACTGCAGTAACGATTGTGATGAACGCGCTCGAGCCGATGAACCGTTATGGTTATTTGAGTTACGACGACTCTGCTGATACCAGCTATCTGGTACTCGTGTACCGTTCGCGAAAATCCATTCAAATTTGGGTGGTGGATTGCCGGATAGCGATTCACATTCCAATGAGACGAGTTCATTCTCGCGAACCGCATTTGAGGGTTGCGCTCGAATTGTTGGCTTTTCAGGTGGAACTGAAATCGACCACAGTGATTTTTTTCATAATTTTATCAGTTCATCAAAAAAACTTTAGAAAACACGTTGTAATCTCAATAAAATTAAGATTGCAACGTTTGGAAGAGTACAACTTTTCAAACAGCAAATTAAGCGATAAGTAATGGTAGGTACTCTTCACATTTGCCTCGATCCCTGTCAAGCACCTTTTCTTTGCTTGTTTAAATAGACGATAACAAGGACGGCTAACAAGGCCAAGTTTATAAAAATAAATAACAAGGTAGGACAATCGGAGGTCATCATGGTACATCGCTGACAATCAACTACAACAACAACTAGTCAGTTAATCCAATAATTATATTACTACTATTACATGATATTGCTGTTCACTGTGAACGAATGACCTTTAACCTCTGGCTGTTCAACTACTTCCAAACCAAACAAATATGTATTTCTATTCTGCTGCTCATTATGCTCATCTTCAGCACATTTCATCCGTACGGTATACGCTTCAATCTATCGCCTAACAAACATATCCTGTCGTCATATGCTTCTTTAATCTATCCTCATAGATATCTACTATAGATAGATATTCAATTACATTAAATTATCCCTTCTGATTCATTATTATTATTATTACGATTACCATTGAACCTATGAATAAGAATTACTGTTCACATCATCGATAAAAACGCGCACTCAATTACTGCAGCACCAGGCAATTTCAAATTTTCTTCACCTAATTGTGACGTTAAATTTCCGAAAATCAGTCAACCAAAATAGCTGGTGAGATAATAATAATAATAATAATAATCAACAGCAACAACAGTCATGCCAGGTCTATATTTATATATAAGTGTGTGAAATAATCAACGAACACAGGAAATGATGACCTAAGCGCCACTCGTTTTCCCTCAGTTCCATCTTTTCAGTTCTGAATTTATCTTCGATCCCATTAAATCTATTCGTCACTTATTCCGATTAAATTCAATTAAACTACTCAATCAATCAAATTCTACATACATAACAAAGAGGTAACTGGGTGCATGTATGAGTCTACAATTAAGCCACTTAAAGCCCTCGTCATACGATCAGATAAGACAAACAGATAAATACGTGAGGTTTCAGCACTTAATTAAAATTCGGATTAACAGACACACCAGATGGATGATAAATGAATTGTAGAGCGCGAATAAGAGAGAAAGAGCATTAACGAGGAAAATTAGCGCTGTTCACACACATATACCTCTGTTATTATCATTAGCGTGATATATTCCAAAATGTAAGACAAGGCTACAAGACCCTAGCAGATTAACGCTGAGATAAAGTTAATCCTTCACAGCAACATTATTTGTCAAGCTTCACCGTTCCTTGTCGCACAGCACCTGTCCTTAATTCCACTCATTCATTAGTAAATAAGAGTGCTTCATTATATATATCAGGTGCGCAATATAATAGACGAATATGGCACATACACACATAAATTAACAGCTTATGATAGAATATCATATGTTGTATATTTGTATTAATGGTATGCAGCTATAATAATTCATGCTAATGTTCATTTATGCATATTGCTCAAGTGAAATGTTACTTTAATTAAAACTTCATTCATTCATTAAAATGATCCTTTTATTTTGTTTGCAAACAACCAAACTGAAGTGCTACGATTTGCTTGAGTGGTTCCTCACTCGTATCTCAACTACTCACCATAAATAAAACTCAAAATCACACTCATAATGTCACCTCATCTCTCCGTTGCAAGATATATTATAATACAAACCATTCACAATGCTCATCAAACACTCGTTTTGCCTTCGCCCTCTAAACTCTTCAAACAACAGTCACCTTAAGCAAACAACCAACAAAGTTAGTTGTGTATTCGAATTCAAGTACTTACCGATAAACAACAATACATATATGTGTATATATCATAACATGTATTATCATTAACATTATATGAATTTATACCGAACTGCACATGTACTAGTCAAATATGCATTATTCATATGTATACAGCGAGCAGTTGATGTGTTGAATTGTTATCGTCAGTGAAAATTTTCTTCATTTAAACTGCTCTCCAAATGAGGTAAAGCTGCCTTCGAACATCCGTTTTATCGCTGTATACATATGAATAATGCATATTTGACTAGTACATGTGCAGTTCGGTATAAATTCATATAATGTTAATGATAATACATGTTATGATATATACACATATATGTATTGTTGTTTATCGGTAAGTACTTGAATTCGAATACACAACTAACTTTGTTGGTTGTTTGCTTAAGGTGACTGTTGTTTGAAGAGTTTAGAGGGCGAAGGCAAAACGAGTGTTTGATGAGCATTGTGAATGGTTTGTATTATAATATATCTTGCAACGGAGAGATGAGGTGACATTATGAGTGTGATTTTGAGTTTTATTTATGGTGAGTAGTTGAGATACGAGTGAGGAACCACTCAAGCAAATCGTAGCACTTCAGTTTGGTTGTTTGCAAACAAAATAAAAGGATCATTTTAATGAATGAATGAAGTTTTAATTAAAGTAACATTTCACTTGAGCAATATGCATAAATGAACATTAGCATGAATTATTATAGCTGCATACCATTAATACAAATATACAACATATGATATTCTATCATAAGCTGTTAATTTATGTGTGTATGTGCCATATTCGTCTATTATATTGCGCACCTGATATATATAATGAAGCACTCTTATTTACTAATGAATGAGTGGAATTAAGGACAGGTGCTGTGCGACAAGGAACGGTGAAGCTTGACAAATAATGTTGCTGTGAAGGATTAACTTTATCTCAGCGTTAATCTGCTAGGGTCTTGTAGCCTTGTCTTACATTTTGGAATATATCACGCTAATGATAATAACAGAGGTATATGTGTGTGAACAGCGCTAATTTTCCTCGTTAATGCTCTTTCTCTCTTATTCGCGCTCTACAATTCATTTATCATCCATCTGGTGTGTCTGTTAATCCGAATTTTAATTAAGTGCTGAAACCTCACGTATTTATCTGTTTGTCTTATCTGATCGTATGACGAGGGCTTTAAGTGGCTTAATTGTAGACTCATACATGCACCCAGTTACCTCTTTGTTATGTATGTAGAATTTGATTGATTGAGTAGTTTAATTGAATTTAATCGGAATAAGTGACGAATAGATTTAATGGGATCGAAGATAAATTCAGAACTGAAAAGATGGAACTGAGGGAAAACGAGTGGCGCTTAGGTCATCATTTCCTGTGTTCGTTGATTATTTCACACACTTATATATAAATATAGACCTGGCATGACTGTTGTTGCTGTTGATTATTATTATTATTATTATTATCTCACCAGCTATTTTGGTTGACTGATTTTCGGAAATTTAACGTCACAATTAGGTGAAGAAAATTTGAAATTGCCTGGTGCTGCAGTAATTGAGTGCGCGTTTTTATCGATGATGTGAACAGTAATTCTTATTCATAGGTTCAATGGTAATCGTAATAATAATAATAATGAATCAGAAGGGATAATTTAATGTAATTGAATATCTATCTATAGTAGATATCTATGAGGATAGATTAAAGAAGCATATGACGACAGGATATGTTTGTTAGGCGATAGATTGAAGCGTATACCGTACGGATGAAATGTGCTGAAGATGAGCATAATGAGCAGCAGAATAGAAATACATATTTGTTTGGTTTGGAAGTAGTTGAACAGCCAGAGGTTAAAGGTCATTCGTTCACAGTGAACAGCAATATCATGTAATAGTAGTAATATAATTATTGGATTAACTGACTAGTTGTTGTTGTAGTTGATTGTCAGCGATGTACCATGATGACCTCCGATTGTCCTACCTTGTTATTTATTTTTATAAACTTGGCCTTGTTAGCCGTCCTTGTTATCGTCTATTTAAACAAGCAAAGAAAAGGTGCTTGACAGGGATCGAGGCAAATGTGAAGAGTACCTACCATTACTTATCGCTTAATTTGCTGTTTGAAAAGTTGTACTCTTCCAAACGTTGCAATCTTAATTTTATTGAGATTACAACGTGTTTTCTAAAGTTTTTTTTGATGAACTGATAAAATTATGAAAAAAATCACTGTGGTCGATTTCAGTTCCACCTGAAAAGCCAACAATTCGAGCGCAACCCTCAAATGCGGTTCGCGAGAATGAACTCGTCTCATTGGAATGTGAATCGCTATCCGGCAATCCACCACCCAAATTTGAATGGATTTTCGCGAACGGTACACGAGTACCAGATAGCTGGTATCAGCAGAGTCGTCGTAACTCAAATAACCATAACGGTTCATCGGCTCGAGCGCGTTCATCACAATCGTTACTGCAGTGCGTTGCTCTCTTTTGTGCTTTTAAAGCTGAAATTTAATTGAATACTTTTTTCTCCCTTTCATGAAATATTTCATTTTTTCTTTCGAAAAAATGAAACATTCCGTTTGTTTGTGTTCTTTCTCGGAGAATTGACATGCGGACAGATAGGTAAAAAGGTTTGATGTGACGACGGGTTTTTAGGTGGCGTGTTGGTGCACACGACAATGATGCATATTTGAGTTGTCGTGTCTGGAATGAGGCACTACCGAAAGATGATCACAGCAAGTCGGTTTCAACAAATCGTTTGAATGTGAGTGGATTATAATTTGAATGTTTTGCGTTTCTGATTCGCCACCGTTTCATTTGGGTTGGTTTTTCTTGAAAAAGGTGAAAATTTGTGTGGTATTTGGTAAGTGGAATACTGTCAACACCAGACTACCTACCAACTCTGTTGTAGTGCTCAAAAACAGAAAATTATTAATCACATTTGTTGATCGAATGAAGTGTCTGAACTGAATTTTTATTCGTTTGAAGGTGCTCTACGGACCTCGGGTTAGGGCGGGTCCAGTGCGTGAATATAACGTAGAAGAAGGTGATAAAGTTGAGTTGATTTGCTCGGCAGACGGGAATCCGCCACCAACACAATTCGAGTGGTACCACGTTGCAACCGGTACGTCTAACTAGCCATCCACTTCTGAGCAATTTTTCATGAATGATCGAATAAATGCTTTTTTACAGCCAGTTGTAAATCGAGCCAGAGCTTGAGATGAGATGACTGTTGCAATGCTGACTGCAATCGTTTTCTAGGTGTAAGACTTTTTCTGGTTGTGACTTCTCAGATATTGTTATGTTTGTTTATTCAGGAGAACGCTATCCAGCAGCAACTTGGAAATTTACGGCAGAAAAACGATTGAGTGGAGAATTTCGTTGTACAGCCTTGAATAGTGTTGAGAGTGGAGTGGATAAACTGAAACTGAATGTTATGTATGGACCGATTTTGGACGTTAAGGTTGTTATAACATAAACTTATTTAATTTGACGTAATCTGTTCATTTATGACATTTGTAATAATCACAACAATGACTTGATACTAATACTAATAGTACTAATAATTATAATAATAGTAATACTAGTAAACGTTTCAAGGAAATGGTGACTCCGGCAGAAGGTGACAGAATAACGTTGGAGTGCTCGGTAGATAGTAATCCGGGAACGGAAAACGTGATATGGATTGATCCGAACGGTGGTACCCATAAGGGCGCACGTTTCACGATTGATCACATTGAAAAGTTAGTTGATGATATTGTTTGATTGACAATGAGCTGAATCGCTTTTGATGTGAATTGTTTATTGCTGTTCAGATGAAATGGATTTTCGTGTTTGTTTCAGAAGACATTCGGGCAATTATACTTGTGCTGCAACAAACACACTAACAACGTTCAACGCAAAAACTGGTACGGATTCACAACAAATCCGAAGAAGTGCAGAAGCTATAACACGAATTAATGTAAGTGTTAAAGCACTCATGACTTGACTGCGTTTCTCTTCTGATCTCATTACATTAATTGAATGTGTTTTCTTAAGGTACTTCGACGTCCAGGACGTGCAGTAATTTCGGCGACAAGTTCAGCGATTCTTGTTGGTCAACATGTTCGACTGACGTGTCGTGCAGATGATGCGGGCAGTCCAGAAGCTACTTACTTGTGGGCGACACCTGGCAGCGGTGGAAGTTATGAGGATGCAAATAGTAATAATGGGGAGGGAAATGATAGCAGTAGCATTTTTTTAGTGGAGCATGCAACGCTAGCAGATAATGGCGAGTATCGATGTGTGCCGAAGAATCGTATCGGAAGAGGCGAAGAAGGTGTCTTCATTTTGCAGGTTTCGATTATTACTATTGTTCTCATTTTATCATGTGTTATTGCTTCACTGTTGTGATTACGCCTTCAACTTCGGTGAAAGTATCTTGCAGTCGTCTTGTAACGTAAAGCAACAGGATAGCTAGAGTATCGTGTTCTTAGGATCTAGAAACTCGATCAGTTTCCTTTCATTGAATTTTAAATAAAATCTGATAACAATCTTCATATTTGGATGGGAAAATATGGTTATTTTCTTATTATATGATCATCTCCAGCTGCGCCGAACTGCTATCGATGCATACCTGACTAAACTCGAAAACATGGATAGAATAGGAGAAACCCGTACTCTGTCTGCTTGGTTAATAAATTCACGTTTACTTTGAGAGAATCCACTGATAATGTTGTCAAGTTAAGGTTGTTGAACCAGCTAAAATAGTGCGTGCATTACCCGCAAATCGCATCTTCAATGCGGGTGAGGTATCGTCGGCCGTTGCGATTTCGTGTGAGGCGCAAGGCTATCCAGCACCATCAGTAAGCTGGCTAAAAGACGGACAAGAGCTAAACACAAACGATGAAATGCACTGGTTTGTGCGCACTGAACAACGTCCAAGCAGGTGAAATGGATTGACTGCTCTCTTATTTTGTTTAATATATCAATTTTGATAGATAATATTAACAATCTGTAACGGCTTCAAGATGATAATAATAACTTTAAGTAGTAAAACATATTGAAAATGGAGAAATATTTCAGTTGTTCAAAGAGTGATTATTGTTCGATAGCGGTGCAATCAACGCTGAAATTTGTGGAACCATTAGCATGGAATGATAAGGGGAATTATTCGTGCTTGGCCGATAATTTCAATGATTTGGATAGCAACAAAAAGATTGATTCCGATATGAAACAAAAACGCAATTATTTGATATCTTCTTCGTCGATTTTAATCAATATCGTTCATAAGCCAGTGATACTCAGCGAACGATATCCAGATGATGGTCTGGCTGCTGCTGATCTTAGTACAACTGTTAGTGTTTAGTTTTTATTGTATTAGGTGTTGCTTGTGCAATAAACGATTGATGAATAAACGCGTTTAAGGCGCATATTCGCTGTGTGGCTTCAGCTCGTCCTGCACCGCGTTTCGTTTGGATTCTTGGTAGTGCTGGTTTGAGTGGCAGAAATTCGACGGCGATGACGACCACGAGAGAAATAGTTGATGAGAAACGATATTCGATACAAAGTAGACAATTAGCGAATCGTATTGATGAGTACGAATCCGTATTGTCGATCACCGACGTCACGGAAAGCGATCACTCAGCGTCATATATGTGTCGAGTTGCAAATGGCATTTCTTCTGTTGCTGATAATGATAGCAGTTCGGCTAAAGGTAGCACTGATGAAATGTCGTCCGATGATACGACAACAGCGATCATTTTCAAGCTTCAGTCGAAATGTTAGTCGTTTAGCAGTCGATCGTCTCAATATTGATAGAACTTTTGTTCTTTCGTTGATCGGTCAGACTTTCAGCATTTTAGCGCTGTCCACAACATGTTCTCCAGATTTTTCTCGCTCTCACTTTCCTTTTCCACAAGCTGTCCTCCGTCCCACTAGGCGATTTCGTATTTGAATATCTTTGCAGTTCGTCTTTTCAATGCTTTCGAATACCATTTTGATCCTCCATCCTGATCACATGTTCGCCTTCTCATTTTACTTGTCTTTTATTCTTTACACCAGATCTCTTTGTCAATGCTGTATTCATAAAACGGTCACCCCAATTTTGTTAAAAGCAAAAGTTTCAATTGCTTGAAAGTGTTAATATGAAATTGTTTGTGTATATGTATGAACTAATTGTTTTTAAGCAAAACCTCAAACCCCGCGAGATATTCGTTTGGTCGCGTTTTCATCCACTTGGTTGCTGATCGGTTGGCGACCGGGCTTTGATGGTGGCGTCGAGCAGAGATTTGAACTAGAATATCGAAAAGTTAATCCATGGAAGGGTAGTCCAGATGGCAGTGAGCCGGTCAGCGCTTTTGTGACGACACGAAACGCCACAACACAAACACTTTATTGGGTGAATATTTGGTTATTTGTTCGATCATTGAGAACGCAAAAAGTTGGGAGGGGATGTTCTTTGCAGCAGGATATTAGCAGTGGTAGCCATAGAAATGCTAATGAAAAACGTTCACCTGAAAGTGCATTACAGTCAAACGATCGCCTATATTCTCGTCAACGACGATCGATGAAATCAGCCGAATTTATTGTTTACAATATGGGTGATTTAATGCCAAAAAGCGGTTATTGGTTCCGATTGCGCGCTTGGAATGGTTTCGGTTCAAGTGATTGGACGCCAGTCAGTACGGCCACTACTGCAGATGCTACCGAAAGTGAATTGTTGCCGAAACCAATGTTGCTCGATTACGACACAGATGAAGGCACGATTCATTTCCAGGTGCGGAGTATAGCCAACGGCTTTTTAATTTGATTCGCTTTTATTCTATTCATTCATTTGTCCTTTTGCTTGTTTGACTGATTATTTATGAATTTGTTTGGCTTTGTACTTATTTCGACTGACAACAATAATTGCAGTCAGTACGCAATATAACATCATCTGACGAACGTAAACAGCAAAGATTATGTCTGATGCTGTTTGTGAGTAGTCAACGAAATTTGGCGCAAAACAGCGTTTCGGATATGTGGATGAGCAGAAACGGAGTAGTGAATGCGTATGATGAATCGCATCGTCGTTCCGGGAGCGGAATGACTGATGATCGGTCATGGCGAGCAGTTGACTGTTATCCGATCGAATCGTCGGCTTCTTCGATCACATCAGCGATTAAGAACATCGAGCCAGCTGAACGATTCGCAGCTCGACTTTGTTATCAAAACGATGTTTCGTTATGTTCACACAGCTCAAATGTTTTAGGTAGGTTTGAGAGTGTGTTGTTTATTGAGTCGTTTCATTGAAGTGAATGCATAACTGATTAATTACAGTGCAAGCCGCATCGTCTTTATTGGGCGGTTCGAGTGCAGCGCTCTGGAAATATGCGATACCAGTGGGTGTATGTGTGCTGATTGTGTTGCTATGTATTTTGCTGTTGGTGATCTTATGTTGTCGATCGAGGCAACGAAGATTTAGTGGTAAACATGAAGAACCGACAAAGAAATCATCATCCCAAAAAACGACTGCAACAACGGCAACTTATCTGTCATCAAGCGATGAAAGGTGAGCGACGATGTTTTTCGTGATAATAAGCTCGTTTTCATTCATCCATTGAAGGATGATTGATTAAGACACAAATGGATTGGATTTTAATTTGATGTAAGTAAGATGTCTATCAATGTATAACGAGAATGGGTATGAGGGAAAAGCGTTCGTTGTGAAAGTGCTTGATGGTGGTTATGCGGAAACGACGGATGTGTGGAGTATCAAATGGCGTTTAGCGGGAAAAAATAATAAGTAAAATCCGTTCGCATTGGCTAGGAACTTGGTAGAGGGGAAAGAAACCGAAAGGAAATGACAAAGATGAGAGAAGATGGAATTGTGTTTAATTAATTAATTGATTCGTTGACAGATTCATATTGTAGCTTCTTCATTGCACTTGTAGAATCGAATCAACTGTAAGTTTCAGAATTGAGTTTAGTTAAAATTGAATGGCGTAGTGCGGTGAGGCCGCATTGAATGTTCGTTTTTTGTTTGCATTTTATTTTGTTTCCGTTTTCCACTGAAGTCGATCAGTTCTTGTTGTACTGTTTTATGTATTTATTTGTTTGTTTCGTTGCTTGGTTTGTTTATTTATTCAGTCATTTTATAAGGTAGGACATGTATTGAAATAATGAATGGTATTACCAAAACATGTAGTTACAGCGAGATGATAAGTAACAGATGAATAGTAAGACAGTCTTTTGAGAATGTGAATTTTGCAGGCGAACCGTAGCAAATGGTTGTTGTACTACTGGTGGAAAATTACCAGAATCGGAAACCAAAAATACGATTGTGCATGGTTCACAAACAGATAGTGGTATATTCACACTTGGTTCTTTACCAGCGACCGGTAATAATGCTAGCAACAACAATAATAATCAGAGCATGATTAATAATAGCGTGAGCAATTATTCGAATATTAATCATCAGCAACAAGCATCGCAACGAATTAATTCAACATCGCCCAACGATGAAACTAATAGTGTTACTAAAAAAAATACAAATGCAACTACGAATTCGAATGATGCAATTTGTGTTGCGCTTATCAATCAACAGCACAGTTTCAATAATCCATTTTATAATCAACAGCATCAGCAACGATATAATAAGATGTTAGTTGGTTATCACTCACCATTACTTGTGATCAGCATCTCATTTGAACTTTTGTTTGGCGTTTTTCGTTTGAATTGTTTTGTTTGTTATTTTTATTATTATTGGTTCGATTGTTATCATTTTTTTAAAGAATCATTATTAATTGTGCACTATCGTTTTGTTTATTATTATTTCAATACTTTTTGTACTTGCTCATGGATAGTTTCCTTTAAAATGTTGCATAATACTGTTTTATTTTGCGCTAATTATTTTGTGTTTGTTAGCAAATACCGGTTCAGTAGCTGACAGCGCATTGCTAATTTTGCTCACCTTGTTATAGAAGTCCTGAAGGTGATGGTGCTGGCCACGCAGATGGCCCGGGTTGTGCAGTGGATAATTGGTGCACGACGACAGACGATATGATGTATGATGCGTACGTGAATGGCGATGGTTATGTGTGTGATGGCAATTACGCTGGTGATATTCATCATCAGCAGTTTATGGCTCCATTTTATGATGGGTAAATTTTGAACTTGATTTCGTTGGAAACAAGAGAAGAGAAAAAATTTTTTAATATTTCACACATTGATTTAAATTTAAAAAATGAATATTTCAGTTTCAGTTTTAATCATCATGCAGCCGTTCGTCCTGCAAATGGCGGAGTGATGATGCTAGATGGCCGTAGTCAAATGTTGATTTCGCCACAGCAATTACCGCTTCAGTTCCAGACTCAGCCCCAAATACACACCTCCTCGTCGTTATCAGCCGCAACTGCAACTACAACAGCATCAACAACGTTGCTGATTGATCAGGCTGAGGCCAGCAATGGTATGATGATGATACGACCAGAGTCTGACGAGAACATTGACGATGCAGATGATAATAGTATTATCAATGCGACTTTGAATGATAACGACTTATCATTATCATTTGCTAATGCCAACAACAACCGATCCAGACGTGTCATGCGTGAAATTATTGTTTGATAATAATCATCATCATCTCATATCTGATCTAATTGGACAAGCATTCGTATTGCCTCACATAACTTACTTTTGCCTCAGTTCGGGTATTATCAATTGATTGTTTAATCGACGACATAATGTCGATCCTGTTGATGATAGTATACATATGAATATGTATTTTGAAAGCAAAATATTCTTAATGTGATATATAGTTGCATCCATCATTGAAAATAATAGTTTAATATTT
>JAPYMA010001624.1:0-12649 GCA_035041965.1 Anisakis pegreffii | reverse complement strand
CTGGACTCCAGTGTGGTCGAAGAAGTAACTGGTCAGGAAGAACAACTTCGATCGTACTATAAGATAAACGGATACTCTATCCGTTATCTTATCATCACCTTCAACAAGAAGTCGCCACCTTCCCTTTTACATAATCTATCCCCATTAATCAACTTCACACCTTGTACTATATAATCTTATATCATCCCATATTGTTAAATAAACTATCCTATTACTCGTTCCCTCGTTACCGCACCATACAACGCCTCTCAACAACTTAAGATTTGTTGTCGAGAACAAATCTCATAAACAAACGTTCCTATTTTTTACTCTTCTCGACATCTGGGGGCCCAGCCGGTGAGGTAAGAAACTCACCATGACCGCTATTCTTATTTCATTTATTAGTCAATTAACTACTACGCTGACGGGAATACTCCACAGCACCACCGCTATCGATTGGACGTGTGAAGCAGCCAGGACGGACCTCACAAGTTATTTGAGGTCCACCCGACAAGGATATCTGTTGGCAAAGAGATATTTCCCGCATCACAACGCCATTCAACAAATTGAGATTTGTTCGTCGAGGACAAATCTAATCAAAAAAGTTTCTTTTCACAACTTCTGGACACAATTATGCCCCACGAGCAACGGCTGTGAGCACCCTTACTGACATCCAACCAACCCAATCCCTCAAGTGACTGTTGTGTGCATCATCTTATTGTGTTTTCTCCAATAAATATATTCAACTCAAACTTATTTCTTGTTCGACAAGGACAATGCGCCGTCATCATCGTTATATATTCTACCTGTCATCTGTAAATCAATTTCTCACCTCGTTACATCATACTGTGAATAACTACCTATTCTCTAAGAAAATATCTTATCCTTCGTTCCCTCGTTCCCGCATTTCAACGCCCTTCAACAAACTGAGATTTGTTCGTCGAGAACAAATCTACGATACAAACTTTCTAATTTCTCGACAGCAACGATGCCCGCTTCTAGAAACGCTCATCGAGGGCAGATTACCTCAATGGGCATTATTGGAGATTTACAATGACAAGCAGCGCACAGCCGACTGGAACGTCAACAAGCTGTGTGCGAAACTATAACTGATGGTGAAAGTATGGGAAAATATCAAATGGTCACATCCGATCGAGCAAAGAAAATCGACTGGTCGAGACAAGGACGTGGAATCCAGCTCCGCGTTCACGACCCGTACTGTTATTACGGGAAATCCAATCACAATCAGGCATTCTGCTACAACAAAGCTACGAAGGACACAAATCAGTCAAGCTATCAGCGCACAAGTGGTGACGATCAAGGTGCACAACAATCGAGACGACAAACAACGATGACAACCGCTGTCACCAAAAGCAATAACAACAAATCAAGTAAGCACTTAAATCAAGTAAACACTGCACTTTTTGGTTAACGAAATTCCAGCGAAATCGATTTCGCTACGACTCAAACACTGACATAAGTTACAACATCGATATAAGTTATTCTTATAAATGTTTGAATTTCAAGACATTCAGATAACTTCCGCTTTTACAAACTCATGGATTAAAGATCACTACGCTTATTGTCCTGAGGTATAGAAGGATGAAGTTGGGACAACATCTCCATTTTGTGATCAGTGATACCCTTTTAATGTTCTAAAAATTTGAATTATCAATATCTATATATAACTTGCCATATAATCAACGATATATTATGTTAGAAAGTTTTCGTATATGTATGTTGCGATGTAATTCTTATTCAGTATTTCAGGCGCACGTATTGTTTATCATGTTGATGATTGGTTGAATTACTCAAATTTGAGGTAATTGGACGAATAAACGATTGCCGGAAACCTAGCAGTTGTTACATGGTGCCCGAGGTGAGGTGAACGTAACGTCGACAGAGGAAAGAGAAACCATCGAAGTGTATCGCTGCAGAACGAATATTACTAAACGAACGGCGGTATCGAGATTGTATCGTTGGAGAAATCAACGAGGTTCAGTGATCAAGTTTTGAATTGATATTTGATCGAAGATATAAGATGGAAACCCGACTAATCGTTACATGGTGCTCGAGGTGAGGTACGAATAGAACATCAGAAGAGAAGAGAAACAAGTGTATCGCTGACTATCGAGTATTGTGCTTGGAACGAAATTGAAACGACCGAGCAAGCAATACTAAACGAACGACTATACCGAGAGATTATATCGTTGGAGGAAGCAACGAGGTTAAGTGAACAAGTTTAAGTTCATACTTAACAAGAGAGATCATCTATGACATCATTCGGTATTAGAAAAGTCCTTGACCTCAACCGCGAAAAATTGAGCAAGGCATTGACGAGCCTCCCGAAACGCGATGAACATGTTAAAAGCGTAGACGAATTGGACTCGCGGAGGTTAAGCTTAACCATCGCGCTAAATACGCTAAAGACTAGAATCCAACTTCTCGGTAACAAGAATGAAGAATGGACGAAGCTAATGGGCGAGATGAGTGGGGAGGAGAAACAGAGAGAAGAACAACACCCCATCCAAAGCCGCACTAGAAGAAATGGTCGCACCTGCGGTTATGAGATCCTCTATCCATTTACCAACAATGGGATTACCACAATTCAACGGCGATCTGTTAAAATGGCCTGAATTCTGGGCGATATTCCAGGCAGAAGTAGGATCTCAGACCATTCCAGAGGTCACGAAGTTGAATTATTTGCTTAATTGCCTTATCGGAGCAGCCAAGACGACAGCCTCAGGATATGCAATAATCCCTGAGAATTATGAAGTTGTCGTAACAGTGCTTCAACAAAGATACGGAGATGAAAACCTAATCAAGAAGCATCTCCAGAGCGAATTAAAGCATTTACCGACAGCCCAATTCAAAAACCTTCGACCCACAATAGAAAAAATGGAGGTCATCCTCAGACAGCTGGAAACACTTGGCGATAACATCAGTCACCCCCAGATTGAACTCGCCATAGAAGAAAAATTACCAAAATGGCTACTGCTGGAAATCTACACGAAAAAGTCAGTTGATCCATTTTGGAGTGTCAAAAAGCTGCGAAACTATATTGAAGAAACCGTGATCCTCTACCCAGAGACAGTAAAAAGGCACTCAACCAAATTGGACCAGAAACAAGTGGTTGGCCAGGCGAGCACCGAACAAAATATTCAATCAAAACAACTTTACCGCGTGGCATAAAAAGGCGAGCCAAAAGGAACCACCGACCGACTGTACAGATAGGTTGTTTAAAAGTTACAACCCAGGTCGTTATATAGAGAAGTTATAAAAAACAACGCAACAAGAAAACTTTTCTGTACATCATGAGCGAAGCCGAAGATAACATGACCTACCTAGATGCAAGATTAAAAGAAACAAATGACATTGGAGAAAGACTAACGAAGCTGAATAGTAGTCAGAATATCTCACTGGCAGAACCAAATGAACCTAAGGCGAACATAACACTGCCAGCGATATCCCTTCCGAAATTCGACGGATGTCCCTGAAATATAAAAGCTTCTGGGACCAATACGATAATTTGTGTCGCGAGAGACGCGATTAAAAGAGACAGACAAATGACTGATTGCTAATTTGCAAAGACCGATCTACATAAACAACAATCATTGAGGTCAGCAAAAGTTTACGATATTTACTGTTATCCGTGCCAGGCAATAATTATCAATTAATCGAAGAAATATGCAAATGAGACAAATTAGGCACGGATTCAGAATTTAAACAGTAAACAACAGCAAGAATCAAATCTCGTAAACACCAGATAAATGTCCTCAAGACAGGATCGATGGTGGATAATTCTTCTCGAATGGTACGGACTGTCTCGAAATCAAACGCGACACGCCTCTCAACGAAAGCGGTATTTAAGGACAGAAATGAACAACAAGCTCCAGCCGATTGTGATCATATTGATATTATCTGTGATCCTCTCTATACCTTAACTTGGATTACTCATTTTGTACTTTGCATTTGATATTCATTATAAGTAAAATGGATAATAGTAGTAATGTAACGTCCTACTGATATCATTTGTTTCTTGTGTGTGTGCTCAACATAAAGAGAAAGGACGATCCGCGAGATCAAAGGCATTAAGCAGTGGACACTCATTCGATTGAACCAGACAGTGATCGGCTGACGAGCGACTCAAAAGAACAACCGCGTGGCATAATATCAGGCGAGCAGAGCAAAGCAAGCAACCATCGACTGTACAGATAGGTTGTTTAAATTAACAACCCGGACCCAATAAAACAACACAACCCATAAACTTTCTGTACAATTTGGTCCATCAACAGAACACGGCGAACCTCACTAAGCTTACGCACCTTTTGTCTGTGTTGCACGGGAAAGCCAAAGCAGCGTTGGAAGGGTTACCAGTGACCAACGCTAGCTATAATGAAGCGATCGAAATACTGCGCAACCCATTTGGGGACGTAAATGTAGCGCGAAGAGCACTCTATGCACAAATACAAAACCTCCCCAAATGCGATAGGAGTACAGAAAGTATCGTACGCTTGACGGAAAACCTCAATAAATTATGCCGACAGTTGAAAGCCGTGGAGAAGATCCAGATCACCCTGCAATCCTGTTAGGGATTCAGCAGAAGCTGTCACCAACCATTCTTGAGAACACACGCAATCAAAAACCACCACGCCTATCATCCTGAGGTATAAAAGGATAAAGTTGGAGCGACATCTTCATTTGTGATCGTATTACCCTTTTCAATGCTCGATAACTTTGAATTAATTTGTTATTATTACCAATATCATTAATATAATCACAGTTCTTCTTATTTGATCGATATTATGAATATTATTTGTTATTATCAGTATCACTAACATAATTATAGTTCACATTACTCAATTATTCTCGGCCTTATCCGTTCGTAAACCATTACTCTTTATAAATATGATTATTATCATCATTGCTGCTGCTATTATTATCATTGTTATACTTATTCGATACTTATTATTTGATCATCGATAATCTTATTACTTGATCATTTGATCATAGTTCTTATCTTGATTATCCTATTTGGTTAGTTCGTATTATTATATCTCATTATGTCGTAAACAATTATGCTTGAATAACACTGTCATATTGTTGTTACTACCATTATTACATAAATTGTTACAATGACCACATAAGCTAGGAATAACTTGAGCGATTGATATTCTCGAATATTTGACGTGCTTATATTAATCCGTGGTTTAATTACCTAAGTCTGTGATAATTGAGCGAATAAACAATTGTTGGAAACGCGACTAATTGTTACAACTTAGAAGCAAGATTAAATGAAACAATGGAGATCGAAGAAAGACTGTTGGAGCTAAATATTAGTCAGAATCCTCCACCGGTACAACCGAACGAACCTAAAGTGAACATAACACTACCAGCGATATCACTCCCGAAATTTGACGGGAATCTGCTCGAATATAAAAATTACTGGGACCAATTTGATAGCTTGATCCATCAACAGAGAATGGCCAACGTCACTAAGCTGGCCAACGTCACCAAGAATGGCCAACGTCACTAAGCTCACGCATCTTTTGTCTACACTGCACGGAATGGCCAAAGCAGCGTTGGAAGGGTTGCCAGTAACCAACGCTAGCTAGAGTCGTTACAAAAGGAGAGACAGATCCATACGACAACTCGTCGGCCGACTTTCTCACCGTGGCGACTTCAATATCGGAAGATCCAGTAGAGAGATTCTGGAAATTGGAATTGACTGGAATAACGGAGAATCGTGCAATTACCGACGACGAAGTGGCAAAATTCGATGACAACCGATATCACGTTTGCTGGCCGTGGAAAGAAGACCAACAATTTTCAAACAATTACTCGCTCAGCTATTGTCGACTATGCTTAACTTTACGCTGTCTACGACAAACGAAAATCTCCTACAAAAGTGTGCAGAAATATTACAGGAGCAGCTGGACTACAGAAATACAGCTGAAAATTTTCGAAAAAATTTTTTTCGAGTTACGAGCACTAGGACAAAGCTCTTACATAGTACGGCCTACCATTTAAATGTGAGGCCAGGATCTCAAGTGGTTGCTTAGATATGGCCAAAAATATTTTCAAAATTTTCCAAAATTTTTCCACATCCATCTGCTTGTGGTTTTTCTCGATCCAACTTTTGTGGCCATTCCAGATTTTAAGATAGTAGGTAGGAAGAGGGGAGTCTTTTATTCATGCGCGTACAAGGACACCTCTCAATAATTAGCCGTAACCATGTTACGAGGCCTTGAAGTTTCGAAAATTTTCGAAAAAATTTTTTTGGAGTTAAGAGCAGCAGGACAAAGGTCTTTCATGTTACTGCCTACCATTTAAATATGAGGCCTGGATCTCGTGTGGTTGCTTAGATATGGCCAAAAATATTTTCAGAATTTTTCCGCAGGTAGCAGCTAATTGTGGTTCTTTCTCGATCCAGCTTTTGCGGCCATTCCAGGTATTAAGAAAGTAGGTAGGTAGGGGAGTCTTTTATGTATGCGCGTACAAGAACACCTCTCAATAATTAGCCGTAGCCAAGTTATGAGGGTTTTAAACTTCGAAAATTTTCGAAAAATTTTTTTTCGAGTTACGAGCACTAACTATAAGACAAAGGTCTTACGTAGTACTGCCTACCGTTTAAATATGAGGCCTGGATCTCAAATGGCTGCTTAGATAAGGCCAAAAATATTTTCAAAATTTTCCAAAATTTTTACACAGGTAGCAGCTACCTGTGGTTTTTTCTCGATCCAGCTTTTGTGGCCATTCCAGGTTTTAAGATAGTAGGTAGGTAGGGGAAGTCTTTTATGTATGCGCGTACAAGAACACCTCTCAATAATTAGCCGTAGCCAAGTTATGAGAGTTTGAAATTTCGAAAATTTTCGGAAAATTTTTTTCGAAGAAGTCACTGGTCAGGAAGAACAACTACGATCCTGCTATATGCCGATACAAACCGTTGTGAAATCAGCAAGCGCAACTACAAAGGTTCGTCTCGTACTCGATGCTTGAGGTAAAAAGCGAACAGGTGAATGCAGCCCAAACAAAGCTATATTAAGCGGGCCCTATCGTGAACTCCGCGAGTGACAGCTGCTACTACAATGTGATCAACAACGTTCAAAGTCGACAACTTCCTTATGGATTTGTGATTAACAACTTCCTCTTTCTAATTTAAGACGTATAAAAAATACTTCACGTCCATTTTCAATTATTATTTAAGAAATTCCACGATAGAAAAAGACATTATTATTAATATCGTACCAGTGTCCATCCCAAGAAACATAGAATAGTTCATGTCACCTCAGTCTCTGTACCTTATCATTCCTTTAAAATCTCTTCATTATTTCGTATAATATAGTGAAACCATCGTCAGTTTTTAGCCAAGCACCGTCCACTGCGAATCACTATTATTTTATACTTACTCCGTTGCATTATAAACCATCTTACTGCCGAAATTACAAAACAAACATTATCATTGTCACTACACATTTACGACTTTCGACAACAACCAATATTATTAGTCGAGAATATTTCCTCACACACAAAACTCTTTTTAATTCTCGAAAGACCCGTCTACTTACCAGATTTATCTGGCGTTCTCCTACGTTTCCGAGTAGCTGAGATCGTGATAATAATAATAATAATAATAATAATAATGTCTTGTAAATCCATTTGTCGCTTTGTTTATAACTGTAATTGGTCTTGTACCGTCGAATAAAGCATCTCGCCAGTCCTCCTCTGTTTCATCACATTTCAACACCCTTCAGCAAGCAATTCCTCTGTTCTACTACACTTCTCGACAAACTTTACGTAACATGCAAACGTTCAAATAAGATCAAAAACTCGAACAACAATGACGATCCTAATTAATGTATACTATTGAATGAAAATAATACAAACTATTACAACAATACAACGGCTGAAATGCACCGCCTAACCAGTGACAGCTATAAAACAATGAAAATGATCGGTTTGAATAACTCATCGTCTCTAACATAATGCTCCATCAGTTCGCGCTCAAATCAGATCAACTGAACGAAAGCGCAGATCGCATCACGAATAACATCGTCTCATTCATTGTTATCACTAGTGACTTTTATTATCAATTATGCCATAATATAAACATGCATACAAATAGATGAATATTGAGGTATGAAACAAGTTCAAACTGGAATCAGATTTATCAGTCCATACTGTTCAACAGAAATACATTAGTGGTAATGACGAACGATCAAAACCACCGACCGTGTTATCGTACAAATCAAATTATGTCCAATTGACACTAATAAACAGAGTCCATGATACAAGGCAATCAATCAAGATTATCATCCATCAGATTATGTACAACTCGAACATACAATATTAACAACCCCTTTCTATCAACTCGATGGCGTTCACAGCAATTTTTTCGGGAAGTGGAACAGAATCTTTCGGAGACCATATGCGATTTCAGAAAACAATATACAAAGCATCCGGTATCCTCGATTTCAGTGAGGATTCTTTCGCAAGCCTCGCACTTTAGCTCGAGTTCACCAACAAGTTTAGCTGCCATCTTTTACAGAAAAGCAGCGCGGGGTTCAGATATATAAATGTAGTTGTAAGAAGCGTACATTGATGATACAAACAGAACTAAGAGCGAGAAGACGCTCGATTGCCAGAGTTACTGTCCACCATATACGCTTCATAGTCAGTCCAATCAAATTTGGATCTGTGCGGTATGAAACGCTCAGGTACACCCCGAAGGCGCAACGCTTTCGTTTCTTTCCATCGTTCGAAGTCATCTGCTGCATCTTTGATGCATGAATATGACGAGACTGGGATTGTTAACATTCCTGACAGACTGCAATTCGAATGATTATTTGAATCAATTATAAATCATTCTCATCAATTTCCAGCAAATAAGTGATAAGCATTAAAATTTCCAGTAAAATAGGAGACAAACACTGAATATCGAACAAAATCACTCAACAACGACAACGACAACGAAACATCATCCAATCCAAAACCAAGACTACTGCTTGATGAACAAGATTTCAAATGAACTTTTATGTGATTGTAATAAAATTTATTAACTAAACCACTCACAGTGCAGCACGCCA
Source organism: Anisakis pegreffii (assembly GCA_035041965.1). Classification (NCBI taxonomy): domain Eukaryota; kingdom Metazoa; phylum Nematoda; class Chromadorea; order Rhabditida; family Anisakidae; genus Anisakis; species Anisakis pegreffii. The sequence goes on along the minus strand of JAPYMA010001624.1, from coordinate 3,584 downwards.
ATTGCCTGTAATCCCAAAAACGAACATATTCGAAAGAATGAAATTTGTTGTCACCGAAATGACGGTCGTTGAAAATCCTGGATCTGGGTTTTTGAATAACTGAAATGAACCTTTTCTCATCATCTGAACCACGATACAAAATTCTTTTCGGCTGAATCAAACAAATTTAGCCAAAATGTAAGATTGTAGATGTTCGACAAAACACAGAAGTTCTTCTACTGATTGTGAGTTATTCCATCTGAACAGATCAACTGAATTGTTCACATTTCATTCAAATATGTGCAGTCAAAGGATGATTTGAACTACACAAAACAGACTTACCCCGAAGAAGAATTTACGTTCCAGTGGCGGATTTTCCTCATCAACATCTGTCATCCTAAATCACTTACTTTACTACTTTCAAACGGAACCACTATTCACACATTACAATAACTGGTATCGAAATAATTTTAAAATTTTTCCTCATATTTTCCCTCACATCATTCCAATGCGCCTCCATCAATCATTGGTTCCTCTATGCAAAACTGCATGTATCTCCCACTAGCTTTATCCATCTGTTCATAAAACAGTCCCTCGAAACTTGGGCAGAGGAAAGTGTCGAATACTGCTAAATGGAGAACTTTGCCCAGCTTGATCAATAACCTAAGGCAGATGCCGAGCATTGACGTGAGCGTTCGTGTTCATCTAGAGCAAAACTTCATCCTAAACTCAAATCACTTCAAATTGTCAGCATCTGCTGGTTGGCATTTCAAAAGCTGACTGCACGTTAAGTTTTTCATACATACGAGCGCTCTGATATCAGTAAAATAGCTGTACTATTTCATACATCACAGCGTAGAATTATATCTAAATCGCCATCATTTATTCGACTTTTTATTTTAATTCATTATTATTTTTTACTCATTCAACCAACCCGCATGATGTCAGAGCGCTCTGCCTTTCATGCTGTGTTATTGCTTGTACATATTTCTTATTCGGCAATAAACTATCATATCATATGATAAAAACAAAAATAACACGTTCGTTGCATCGTGATGCTAATCAAGAAAGCATACTTGAACTCGCCATTCAATGAATTCAACGAGAGACAATTCATTTATTCAGTCAAATAAATTTTTCATAACGCAGAACAGACAATCAAAACACTAAATAACATTTCGATTTCAGCGAGAACATCTGAAATACTCCAAACAACTTTGATTAAAAAAAACACAAAGTTACGCGGAATACACTGAACTAACCAAATTGATTTTACACAATTTGACGAGAAAAATGATCAGTGAGAAAATGATAAAACAGCAAACTAAAAAAAAACAAATGTCAAATGTTATGTATCTGCATAAAATTTTCCCAACGAACGTTACTGAGTGGTAGAAAAGATTCAGTTCAAAAAATAACAACACAACGAAAAAACTGAGACGAACAACAAATCTCAATTCAGAATTTTCCGTCAAATGGAAATCCCCTGAGAAATGCATCTCAATAGTGGAAAATATCCTTGAATTTTTAATCACTCAGAAAAAAATCAAAACTTAATGGCTCCAGGCGAATTTTCCAAAAAAACCCATGCACATTCAGAAAATTATTCCACTAGAACTCATTTTATGGCATCGCTTTATTTCAACAAAACAATTTCATACCGCTACAAACGCGCAAACTTTTCCAATATTCCTCTACTGATTCAGTATTGCTATTCATTTTCACTGAAATTCAAATGTTCAATCAATCAGAAATGAAAAATTTCGTTTGATCAGAAATCATCTGCTGTTACAATGAACAATTTCAAGCCGAAAGCTTTTATAATCACTATAATTTTCAACCAAACGAGTAAAAATGCTCACATAACCTAGTTAATATTAACCGATAAAATAACGCAACCTTCTGATCCGCTACACCAATATCAAAGGAATCAATGTACACAAATGAATACAGATCATAAGTCAACAATATCAAATGAACAGATGATAAAAACCAATTCAGAAAACAACCAATCACATTTCTCCAATATCATCAATACATGTTTTCTAATATAATACTATTACGACAATGATAATAATAATAATAATAATAATAATAATAATAAGTAATAATGATAATGATGATGATAATAATAATAATAATAATAATAATAATAATAATAATAATAATAATAATAATAAATAAAATCATAATAATAAATAATCAAATCAAAAAATACAAAAAGCGATCAAGTAAAAGCGACAAAACGATGAATAAGAGCTGATTGAAGCATGCTCATTGTACTCACCCCGAAATGGCTGCATGTCAAACTAGTCTCATAAAACATCGAGAATTAGTGATTATACCAACGAACATCAGCAATAAATACTAGTAAATGATTCATAATCAATAACAATGATAATAAAAGCAATAACATCCATAATAATAACAATAATTAATACTTTAATTTGTTCTCGTTTGCATAGATAACGAACAGGACTGTAACCGATGGTTGGTTACTGCTTGGCGTAGAAGAAAGTTTTGAGCGAAAAGAGCACTTAGGGAATTCGATGTGAATTAGAATCTTATCAATTCAGAGAGCAGAACGCAAATTAAACAGAACGAAAGCAGTTTGAAGGAGACATCAGAAAAAATTACATTTCATTACATTTATAACAGTGAGTAGTAACAACTTTCAAAAATTCCATTAACAATTATTAGAATGATAACAATAAAAACAGCTAAACAAATGTGAATTGTCATGATACCCAATACGCAAAACGAACAAATAATGCATATTTCTACACGAAATCAAACGCTTGAAACATTCTCTATCAAATAAATTGATCCAACTTAAAGAAACAGATGCTTCTTAACATCGAGTGTGTACTTCACTGAACTCTAAACACCTATCAAGTAGAAATCAATTTGAATTGAAACTTTTAAGGACTACCAAACAAAATTGATGATAGGACGATACGATTACCAGACATTAGGTATTGCAATTCAACGCAGTGCATTCACGTCACGTTAACTTACGTCAAAACTATGTTTCAACGATTTTGATGGTACTTCTTCAACCGTTGTATTAAAACAATTAATGTTCTGAAACCGATGATTTATCGAGTGGCATTATGTTGATCAATATCGATTGAGAGAAAAAAATCAAATCAAGCACTGATGATCGAAAAGTTTCCATTATAAAACTGTTGATCGGAGCTTTTTCCAAAATGAAAATTTCAGCTGCCTAAATTGATCATACACCATACAATGCAATAAAATGATACAATAGCAATAATGATAATAACGTCAATGCAACAATGAAAACAACAATAAAATTCTCAATATACAGTAGAAACGCTCGGACAATATTACCACTATTGTGAGACTAAGCGAACTGCAGTGAAAAATAATGAAGCAATGAAAACGCGAAATCAATTCATGAATAATTAACAGATGCTTAAGGCTTATTTTGCATCAAACCAATCCAACTGTAACATTTGAATATCTTAAAATGAAACTTTATCATTACGGAACAATTAAAATATTTCTTCACATGAAATATTCTCAGCATTGCGCACAGCACCACAAACTTTTGCTCAACAAAGCGAAGGCTATACAACGAA
>JAPYMA010001623.1:0-33928 GCA_035041965.1 Anisakis pegreffii | reverse complement strand
CCGTTTTCACGTTTCGTTTCGTTCCATCCAACTTATGAACATCTTAAAAACGATCACTACCGTCTCCACTATGATATATATTCATTATTATTATTATTATTATTATTATTATTATCACGATCACTAGCAAATAACCAACACACATATAAATAACACTTACTTTTGCGTTCAATTCTGAAATCCCATTTGATGATATAGCACATGTTCTCATAAAATACACAGCACTTATTGATCGCATAATTATTCATCGATGCATCATCAGCATCATCAGCACAAGGCCATAATTGAATCAATTCATCATTCACTTCATTCGCAGCACCCAATTCACTGTTCAGTACCCAAACTTTCAAGCCCTCCGTGAACACATTGCTCGCGATTCGTTCGATCTCATCGCCATCCACTAATAACACCGATTCTTTTGGTCTATTCTCAGCTAATTTACTGCAAATTCATTTGTTTCGCCGTTGAATTATTTCTATTCATTAATTATTATTTATAATATCAGTTATCTTTTCTTGCCATCAGCAGTTTCTTTTATAGCAATTCTACGACATAGCATTACGTATTACTCAATTTATTTTATTACTTACTCTTACTTTTATTGCATTACTTACTTTATTAATTTATTACTGTTTAATATACCGTCCTGCGTGCGCATTCTGAAATCCACTGGAACGGCCGAGAAATATTCAAAATCAAATGCTATTTGCACAGTGATTGTTAGCATCTTGTGGACTCGATTTTATCAAAAAATTATAACGCATTCATACAAATTTCTTCTGCTAAGATTCATCAAACGTTCCACACCACACAACACAATAAAAACCAACCTTCCCAGTGCATACGATATCTGTTCGTCATTCGATTGATTGCTGCTGCAGTTAATATTACTGATATGTTTCGCAGGTTGTCTGATCAGCGCCGTAGCCTTCTTGGCACTCCTCTTCCAGTTCACGAACTTACTCTCGAACAGAATATCGCTCAGTCCTTGTGATAACTTCACCAAACTGCACCATTTCGGTCGTCGTTCCGTTTTGAAATGCTCACCGAATAATGCCCGTGAATTTGCGCTCAGATGTGCCACATTCCCATTCAACTGCAACTTTAATTCATCTCACTGCTCTCCAAAAAACTTATTTTAACAAATGCTCAGTGTTATATAAAGCTGCTTATCTGATCAGTTATATTGACAAATCAATAATAATAATAATAGTAATAATAATAACAACAATAAACTATAAAATATAGCAATAACCCCAATATCAAGCAACCTACCAATTCCTTCGCATAAAGCACTGCTTGGCGTGTTCCGTTACGATTCGCGCTTCTTCCATACCACACATAGATTTCCGAGCCGAAATCAAATATGTAGTTCTGAACGAATCATTAATAATAATAATACAAATTTAAAAAATAATACAATAATAATAACAATTACAATAATAACAATAATAATAACAAATATAACAAATGACTACTAACAGCATCGGGTTGCAGTAAACGATAATCAGGTATCTTCAAGCACGACACAATCTCGGCTATCATTGAGTTCTGATCAACTCTGAAGACAATATTCACCTCGGACGCAATTAAATTCTCGAATGGTTCATCGCGATATTCTCCCATCAAATTCAACAGCTCCTCAGCGTTGCTCTCAATCGAATCCGATAAACTCGTTGCCTCATTATCAGTATCCGTTGTCAATATCTTCCAAAAGTCAGCACCATCACTCAACAACGCATCACTCCGCATCTCTTCAACTCGCTTCGCTTTACATCCCAATTCGCCGTTCTTACTTATTATATTATTCACAAATTGCATACCCTCAAAACTTATTAATTACCTGGATAATTAATTAATTAAACAATAAAACTTATTCATAATCATTACTATTATAAATAATGAAAATTAAAAATAACCATTGATTTCTCCATCAGATTCGCGTGTTTACCATTGAATAAAAACAAACGATCCGGTTTAATTAGGACGAAAACTGCGAAATGATGCAGCGATGTGATTTTCGGTGCAACCAAACGTACGTCTACGTGCTTCTCACCTGATATAAAAACAATTAAATATATAAGTTATAATAAATAGCATTAATAATAATAATAATAACACACACACCTTTAATTCGAATAAGCATCACTTCAGGGTAGACTCGTTTATACTCAATTCTATTCAGTTTCACTTTTGTATAGTCCAATTTTGATTGTAAACCCTGACACGATCATTTTGATTATTTCTCACAAAGATAAGCAAAAACACAAAAATAAATAAAACTAAATAAACAACAACCTTAATCGCACTCGGCGCAATTGCACTATTATCCAAATCGTTCTCGTTATTATTACCATTCGCTAAAATCAAATCATCCACATCGAAATTATCCTTCGAATCATCCTCTCCATATTCATCTATCAATATCTGCGGTGCTGAGAACTTGATCAATTTGCTGAGCTCATCTCTTCGTGACGATGACTCGACTCTTCGCTTGTCTCTGTGATGATGACCGCGACGCTGCGCAGGTGCTCGCGCCCGATTCGGTGTTTTCAGTCTATATTTGTTATTGTTACCTGCATTCCTGCTAGGCTCTCATCAAACTGAAATTGCTGGCGGCCACAATGCTCGCACAATCTTTTTAATAAGCTAACAAGCAATTAACCGAACGAGTAATTAATTAATTGCACGCCGCGAATATTGGCACTTTTTTACTTTGGTGGGGTCGCACGCAAGCACGCCCACACATGCCACGCCTACTGCGCATGGCCTCAGCCTTGCGCAGTAGGCGTGGCCTCGGTCCATGTGCAAACGTCGTTCGTAGTGTGCGAGCGTATGTTTTTATTATTGTACGCGAGCTTGCTCGCGTGCGACCCCCCAAAGTAAAAAAGTGCCCGAATATTTTGCATAAGTGGCGCCCTTCAGCTGAAGATGTGCCGAGGCCCCTTTGCTAAAGAAGTGCCTAAAATAGATATTCCTCACCTCACAGCGATTATTCACAAAACAATCACTCGATGTCCAAGTAACAAGTAAATTATTATAACAATAAAAATATTAATAAACCAACTTGGGTGTATCGACAAGCATCATCTCATCAAAACGCCCAATACCATCAGATAATAGCTGAGGTGATGCTGTTAATAATACTGAATTATTCTCGCGATCAGTTAACGGTTTCGAGCCGCCGTAGAAGTCATCCAAACCTTTTGTGATATCAATTAGATCATTACTATTGTTATTGTTATGGTGTACACCACTCGGCTCGTTCATTAGACGAAGTCTCGTTGGGGTTAGCGATGAGGTTAGCTTCGATAATTGCTCATCTTTATGAACACGAGTTCGCCACCTCTCACACGACTGCAATTTCATTTACTCTACTCTCTATTATGCACTGAAACTCTTCAATATTTTAATTCGACGGACACTCAAACTCTGGCCAGGGTTACTCTTTTGGACAGTTTAACTTTGGGTACTTTAACTTTACCGGGTTAATTTCTACAACAGTTTTAATTCTTTCTTTTCTCATCAACAATTACCTGGATTACCTGGATCGGCCAGGCTATCAAACGTTTATAACGTTGCTGGCCACAATGCTCACGTTTCCGTGCACATTGTTTTAGCCTCAATTTACGCCACCCCGCTGGCTAGGTGAGCAGGCCATCATACTTCTCATCAACAATACTTGAGTTAATATATTCGACATTTCGTTATCATCATAATTAATTATTTTCAAGCGAATAACTAAATATTTCAATGTTCGACACTCCAAATACACAAGTCTCGAATGTTATGAGGAGTGCTCTAATGAAGTTATAATGACTTACTTGCAACAGCTTATTCCTGCATTCTTCTAGAACACTATCACGATGGTTTACTGTTGGAATCACTTTATCCATTGTTATTAGCACTATTATTGTTTATGATTACTTGTTACTTTTACTATTACTATTGTTATCGAGGTTATTTTTCAGACGTTCATCGGTACTGAAATCAAATCGAATTTATAGAGTATTTATGTTCATTATTTTGTCACATATAAATAAATCAGTGTAATGCATATACCATCATCATTTAAATTCGAGTCAAAAAAACGAATATCTAAAAAAGCAAAAAAAGCGATCGACGAATCAAACAACGAAAATATATCCAGACTACTCCATCCATCCAGAGCACATCACTTCATAAATGCAAACTTATGAGGTCTATTCGCCAAAACAGCATAGCACCAAATTATGAGGTCTATTCGCCAAAACAGCATAGCACCAAATTATGAGGTCTATTCGCCAAAACAACATAGCGCCAAATTCAAATCACGCCCCGCCCCATTCCATTAAATTTTCAACTGTTCACCGCACCAACAAACTCCATAAGAGAGCCTATCAATACATCCTATCAAATTTTCACAATACCAGTGCTAACTCTCAACTCATGGATGGTCAAGCATTCTCGTGCACTTAAATCACTTGTAAATAAACCAATAAAATACACACGATGACTTTTATTACATGCTATTTATAAGTAATTACTTGCTGTTGCTGCAGTCATTAAATTTATTCGCGAACCATACACATTTGCATAAACGTTGTGATTGTAGGCTAAAGTCATAATAGATAATAACAATAATAATAATAATAATAATAATAATAATAATAACAATAATTGATAACATTTTCAATAATACCAATAACTATTTTATATTACAATACAAACGAACGTTACCGCTCAATGAGTAAACTGAGCAAAAAATAAAATTTATAATCATTTAATGTAGAGATAAATATGATGTAATGTAATAAAAAATGACAAGCAACACCACACCGCTTCAGTATTGTCGATTTGGATCATTTTTATCACATTTTTTAAAATTTCCGCCGTTCAATTACCCAGTATAATAATGCTCAGATCTGCAATGAAATACTCACGTGTTTTACTTAACAATAATAATAATAATAATAATAACAATAATGATAATAATAACAAGAATAATAAAGACTAACCAGTAGAACTAAAGGTAATGATCTGAATGCGCGTTGATATCAGTCGTACTCGTGTGGTCAATGGATATCTGGTAGTGCTTGTTGGCGTTGTCATTTGACGGGTTTATACTGATATTATTCAGGGTACCATTCAAATTGCACTGCACTGCATTACGTTTTCGTATAATACTCGGACCGAGCAGCAGTAGAACGAGTTGGCCTGAAATGCGCTTTGATAATGGCTTAAGATAATGGCACACAGAGCTTACCTATCGGTGCTGTGATTATAATCGCAAACACGCAAACGGCTCGCATCATGACGGCCGTCCGATCGTCACATTCCGTTCGTTCACTACATGCGTCAACTATGTACGGCGAGAGAACGGCCTGAATTGTTGAAATGCATTCAGAATATGATGCTGAATCACACAAAACGAACACACTACCTGAATAGTTGCCTTCGAGACCAGAATCACACTGATCAGTGCTTGTTCAGTTAACGATAGTCCAGCAAAGAACGACAGAATGAACGCTATTACTAATCGTACCAACATGCCAATACCGGCGATCGCAAACCCTTCCAGCACCATTCTCATATCCAACTTAACATTATTATTATTATTATTATTATTATTATTATTATAGCTATTATTATTACCTGAGCAATCGCGAAGTCATATCCAATCAATCCGAACAAGATGGGCACTGCGAACAAATCAAATACTACTGCAAATGCTCGCTCTTCTTTGATCGTCTTAAAAGAAAACCGATAAAAACGAACTGTAAAATAAATCAAAAAGCAAATAACCCACTTTCGAACGGTTATCAATACGCCATCTCAATGCCGAGATGACTGTCAATAGAATGCTGGCCAGAATGCCCGCTGGCAGGCAATGCAACGTGTTCGATGCGAATAACGATGCGAATGACATGTTCATTATGAGCAAGAAACGCAGCAAATGACTGTAGTGACCATCGCATTTCGGGAATAACCACATCGTAACACCTATTATGATACTTCAAAAGTTATCTTCCTATGTAAAGCTTAAAATGCTCTCTGAAAATACTATAAAAGATGAAAAAAATTACAAATGCCTTTAAAAATCTACCTGCTGTAATACCAACAATCGTTCCAATGGCGAGCTGTGCGAATATTATTCCAATTTGAGAAGGAATATTTACTGGAAAAACACTAATTATGATATTCCTCTCCTAATAAGCTCCATCTGACTCCGAACCCGTTCGGGATCGAACCCTCACCCTGCATGTAACATCGCATCTGCTACTACCCCCTCCCCACACAGTTTCTTTTATTTATTTCTATGGTGGACTACTTTTATTGTTTATTCCCGAATTTGTTGTTGATTAACAATTTTTATTGTTTATTCCCAAGGAACTGTTTTCTGAGTTAAGGACTACTTTTATTCCCAAGTTTCTTGTTACTGTTTTGTGAATGATTGTTGTTAATAAATTAAAGTGTGCCATTGGGTGATCAGTTGAACGATGAATAAGAATGAATGTTTTATTATGACTGCAAACATGGTGAGTATGGTAACTGAACTGTTTCGGATCAGAATGGGCGATGATATGATGGATGATAGCATTGTTTGACCGTGCAAATTTCATCTCAATAGAGGATGCGATATATTCCTGGCGATAATCACCGAGCGTTTTTTGCGTCCGAACCCACAACCCATCATGCCACCACCCATCATGCCGCCACCCATCATCCCACCACCCATCATACCACCCATCATAGCACCGCGCATCATCATCGGCATCATACCGTAACATCGATTCATGCACATCGGTAAGCATACTGAGTGAAGTTCATATGAGGAAGCACGAAAATCCAAAATTCCAATCCTTAGCAATTGATTGAATCTCAAGAATATCAATCTTCTCTTGAAGCAAACGCTTCCAAATGCACGAATTGCTTACGAGAAAAGATCAGGGCTTCATTCCAAATAGTAAAGTTTAATCAAAATGGAACGTTTCAATCGAGGAGTTCGTGCAGAAGCCTTGAACCACAGAACGAACGCAAGAGATTCTAAGCGATTATGCGAGTTATCGATTGTATGAGTTATTGAAATTATCGAAGATTGAATGAGAAACTGTTTTAAAATGATAATATCATTTTCAAAAATAAAAAGAAGATATTAAGAATAAGATATAGGCAATGAGACAGGGTCTCATACACGGTGACAATGATTTGAAACATTTCAGAGGTGTGATACGTGAACATTGAGCTGCAGATGAGAACGAATCGCATAACGCTTCAATAACTAATGATCAGATAAGTGTACGTACAATAAATAGCAAAATCAAATGAAGATAATTCAAGTTTAATACCAATTACTACGAAACAGTAATAAAGTAAAAGAATAAAACTTACTTGCTGAGAACAGCAGCACAACCACTGTCCCCAACTGGATGTACCAGCCCGTCTCGCACCATCGTTCGTACAGTAATCATCCACAGGAATATTGTAATAGGATGAGACGAGTGGAACATGGGACATCTATATTACCGTACGCTCCTCTGCAGATACCACACCAAAATCACCACAGTATACATAAACAACACCAATTCGAATTGCCCTCACCAGAAAACTGAAATAATTAATTTTAGGTTTCAATAAGTTTCCGACGATTTATTCAGTCAATATCATATCGTCGTAATTGATGCGATCACACAAGTATTTCAGTTTATAGTAAAGTTGGGTTGGAAGCAAAACCAGCCTCGAACATCCCAAACGGTAGGAGATAGGACTGAGAGGCGAAAATTTAATAGATGTTCGACCCATTGGAGCCATTGACCCAAGTCTACTTTACATTAAAAAACGACTTTACGCATAGTGAATAGGAGATAAATGAATACAACAAAGCATTGTTATCACAATATTCGAGCCGTCTTCTCAGTAAGTATTCCTCAAATTTTAGCACGAATAGCTTTTCAGGTAACTTGTTAGGTTCCTCTCGCAATCAGATTTTACGACTTTTTCAAGATTTTAAGCGTAACATAAATCGAAGCAAGTAATTGATAGGCCTTTTCGTGAGAGACTTCAGCTTCATAGCATCGCCGAAATGTAAATTGAGAGTACATAAGGAATAAAATTAACTCTTTTCTCGAAATTCGCCACCAAATATGAGCTCTAAATAAATTCGAAAATCTGCAAAATGATCGAAAAGTTGAGCAGATTTATGTGTGTTCGCATCTATAACAGTGGATAGTGACAACTTTAGGTGCTAATCAAGCCGGATTCATTTGTCAGTAAATACACAAAAGGTACCACCGTTCAGGTGGATAAACGCAGCTAAAATAACTTTCAAAAACAGATTATTTATGGATTTTCAATGAAACACGAAGAGAACAAGAGAAACACAAACAAGATTATTACTTAATCTGATCAAAGCGAGACTAATCTCGACGAGATTAACTCATCTGGCGTTGGGCCTTACAATGAACATCGCCAAAACCAGTCACAAACTGCGCTTGTTGTGAATTTAACGGTAATCGTTGATGTTTCAGATATTTATTCAGAGTGTTTGAAATGCCGTAACGTTTAGTCGATGGGAAAGCCGAAGAACAAACAAAATTAAAGTGATGACAGAGGGATGAATAAACAATGCACACATCAAATAAGTTCGTCGTCGTCGTCGAAGTTTCTTGACTCAGTTAAGAAACCAATCTGAATTCTTAAGAAATAATAGGAAAGAGCGGTTATCGGATAGCGCAAACAGCAACTAAATGCCTAATTACCTATCATTTCATCCGTTTCATTTTCAAATTTTATCTCAATTTCACCTCAGTTCAGTCTGCAGCAGCCATTATCTTTAGATCGAAGGCATAGATTTGGTAAACGAAGAAATTTGATGCATTCACAACAATCGCGAATGCATGTGAAAAAGGAAATGAGAAAAATGAAAAAATCAAGAAAGCAGATGAACGAATCAAAAAACTGATTGTTGATATTCACAAAACAGAACGAAAAAATCCGAGAATTTCAACCCACATCATAAGTAAAAGGCTGAGGTGGTGATGAATAGTTGTGTAGTCACCTTTTTCTCTTCAATCACATCTTTCCAAGTGATCGATCCCTTGAGGTTATTATCCTTAGTGACAGTCTCATCGGGTGGACGAGCGATTTGCATGCACTCACTACTATTTTCCATAGATGAGAAGGAAAATGCAAATCACTCATAAGTTCAATCAATTGCGGAAACCATTTTATTAAATTGGAAAATCAATTATACAATAGTTGTGGCAATTTGGATAGTTTGAGTAGTACACAAAAATTGATAATTTTGAGACTAATTGCAGGACTTGAACTGAACTGAGCACAAGGTTTTGTGTCTGACTGATTTTGCAGCAGCAGCAAAACATGCGACATTTTCCGACGGATATGCAAACAACTGAAAGCTTCCGACGCTTTGCATTTGATGTCTCCGTCGTTGACGAGAAACATTAGTGAGGGTGGTGGCCGGAACCGCATTCTAACGGCTTCTAATAGTGATCCCTTTTCAAGTGTGCCGCATCTGAGATGTAGAAACAAATACCAACACTTGGAACAACTAAAAACAACGTTGACAAAGAGGACACACTTCGACTAGCTGAAACCATTTGAGTTTCTCGTAAGCATGGCAAGAGGAAAGTACATCATCCTATCGAATGATCACATAAATTCAACATCCAAACAAACATCTACTTAGCAGTAATACTCCAACTAAAATATCACCATGTTGCTCGAGCAGGCTAAAACTCTTCGCGGAGTGCATAGAACAAATAACACGAAGAAGACAACTTTCTACCAATAATGTATGTGCATACTCTCAATAAATTTATTTATTTATTCATTCACTCATTTATCTCGTTGCTGGTTGTATTCGAGTTTGGGTCGATGCTAGTGCTTCTTGCACATTTTCTATCTGCACCCATATCCATCCATCCATCCATCCATCCATACGACGCATGAATATGTATGAAAGTATGGATTTGTAAAAAATTTGTATTTTTTAAAATGTCTATGTCATAGAGTGCTCTTGCTTATATTTATGGTGTTATATACTGCACGTACTAGTGAATATGTTAATATATCAAATAAGATGAATTGATTGGAATTTTAGCAGAAAAAAACCAAAAAAAGACCTCTTCTTATGTGGCAGAACTGAAAAATGTAAGAAAAACGCGCACAGGATAGGCTATCTCTGTTATCTGTCAACAACTCCAATTCATCAATGCAATCATCGTTTTTTTAACATGTCCGCAGTTTCGTCTCCAAACAACTCTATACAATCATATAATATATATATATATATATGTACTCGCAATCAAAAGGATCATATATATATGTAATCGCAATCAAAAGGATCATATATATATGTAATCGCAATCAAAAGGATCATATAACCAATTCTAGGACTTTTTATTCCCAAAAACCACATTGAACAAAAATCCGTGAAAGAAGTTCATACCATTAGAAGTGTGGTGGTATGGGAACATATTAAAGAAAGCATTGGAGAATGTAGAGACGGATAAGAACATAACGGGATATACGGATGAATAGAATTTAGAAAAGTCGGTAGTAAAAAGATCCAGAAAAGCAAATAAGAAGTCGAATACACTGACGACCAACAATCCCGATAGGAAATATCCATAAAAGCAATTGATGCAAAAAACAGCTGCTCAATCGCAATCAATCGCCTAATCACATTTCTATGAGTCATATCGCTCAATGAGATCCAATCGCCAAGTTATTACTCCATTCATCAATTCACTTGTCAGCGGTATAATTCTATAGAAATGCCAAGAACAAAAGAAAAACAAAACAGCATAATGATTATGAATAGTGAAGAATATCGATGCAAAGAACGTCATCCAATGAAACTGAATCAATAACTGAGCAAAAAATTAATGAAACGAAGCTTGTCAATATATTAATGCTAACAAAAGACAATAGAGGTAATGAAACGAACATATTGATTCTAATAAGAAACAAATACGCTGCAAAGCTAATTATGAGTCAAGTCAAAATGCATATTACTTCAGGCACTTATCGTTAGAAAATTGTGGCAAAAAAAGTACTCTTGACAAAAAACCTAATGAAGATCAGACTGAAAGAAGTGAAGAAAATCAATGAATCGTATAAAGATATGAGTCAATTAATTGCTGAGTGACATTCAGCTGAACGCCTTTTCTACTAATCAATTCTGAACACTTCACACTGCAATTTATGCCGACAAATTAATCACCCTCATAAAATTACTCACACTGATGATATGTCGGCTATTTCTTTTGTTCGCTTCAAATAAGCAATCAAATGAACATTTTAAGTGTTCAACATAACCGTTTATAAACGTTTTTCAAATCCCAAATGTCATACGGTGCATCATGAATAGATTGCGATGCATTATCAAGACCAATTTGAACTAAAGAACAATCAGATCAGTCAAGATCAGTCAACAGATCAGTCAACAACCAGAACTAAAGACCAGTCTAACTAGCTAGATCCAGTCAAGATAGTCGAAATTTGACTCAATGTTGTCATTGAAGAAGGAACGGGAAGTTGGCATTGCCAATGAAGATTGTTTTTGTAAAGAAGCTGATGAACGCTTAACCCCAATGGAATGAAATCGCTAGTTTATGAGACAATGATTGTTTTTTTAAGAGGAAATTGTTGCCAGTGACTAAATAGCTAGCTAGCACCCCCTCTTCACTTCCTCTATCCAAAATACGATAATAGTCACGAACATAAATATGGATAAGCTTCATTTCATCTGATCATCTATCAATCTTCTCACGGCTAGATAGCTCATAAATAGAGCCATACAATTTCCAATCACGATCAGAATTCTCTTGAAGCGGACATTAAAAGATCACCTTTGTGAACAGAACCCTAAGCTCAACACCTTTTCACCTTACCTGTGCTAACCTTTCGTCTTCACTCACCTGATCCTCTCATCATCGATTAACGGATCATCGACTCATCACATGGATTATTCAAAAACAACAACAACATCGGAAATAAGATAGATGTTCACCTCTTACCTGGCTAGGCCACAGTGTGAAGGAACAAACAAAACAACGAGAAACGGAAGAGGGAAAAGCCATAGAGTCAGTGCGTAAGTGCATGAGCCAGCCAGCTTGGTAGTTCCATAAATCTCATTTCATGACCAGAATTGAGGGAGTGAGGGTGGTGGTATGTTGAAGAGGTGAACAGCTCAAAAAAGGAAGTAGTCGGAATGGGAGTTCAAAGACAACTAGCATACTGAGAGAACAAGAAGAAGAAGCCATGGTGATTCACTGACGACAACAAGAATCGAAAGCATCAGATGAGAACACGAGAACAAATAAGAGATTCTTCGCTGAAAGCGTATTCTTCGCCGAAAGCTAGCCTAGCCAGGCGTATTTGCAAGCAAGCTGGCAATAAAGACGAACAATGAAATCTGCTGCAATGACTACTTGACGAAGGCTCTAAAAGATGACGGTTGTAAGCAGTCAGTTGAAAGAATAAACCTACAAGAAGATGAAGCAAAAGAAGATGAAGCATAATGGACAACAGCAGCACATGAAGAACGACGAGCAATTGAATAGAAACGTACTTTTAGCTTCAAGCTTTTAGCGTTCAGTTGCTATTCAAAGGCTAAAGCCATCGTGAACGATGGATATGGATGGCTGAGTGCTAGTGCTGGTGGTTGCTTACATATAGAGCATGAAGCAGCATTCTCATCATCATGCATACTGCACATTCATTTATTTGTGAATGCTGCTGCTGGTGCTGCTGCTGTTGCTGCTACTGCTGCAATCAATAGATTCGACGACGACAAGCGAGTAATGACGACGAGTTACAAGCTATCGGATAGGTCTACGACACCAAATTGCTTCACTAAATTGGTTCATAACCAAATTGCTTCATTTTTCTGGTGGATATCGTTCTCTTCTCTGGATATTGTTGCCTCCGTTCTGATGTTTGTCTATGTTACCTGCCGCACAATTCAGCAGCAGCAGTCATCTCGTGCATTTGATCTCTTAGGTGGCTGCTTGAAGGAAGTTGTCCTATGGCTGGCGTTGAGTTGCTGCTGCTGCTAAAGAATCGAATTGCATTTTGGAACTGAGCAACTGGGAAAGCATCAAAGGAACAACAACAGGAAGAATGAACAATTGAAGCATAAAGAACATCGTCGTCGGTTGTTTGATAAATACTCACTCGTAGGTATTTTGAATGAACGATGAACGATGGTCAGTCACATACTACTTATTCATAAATGGATGAATGGACAAATGAATGCCGGAAAGGACAATGCTACTTTATTGCGTTGTCGTCGTTTGTGCCGTTTTTTGATTATTCGTTTCAGTGAGGAGAGTCGAGTCATTCTTCTAGTTCGATCAAAATTTAGCGATCTGACGACAATTCACATCAAACAGAAGATACTCGAGCATACAGCCGGCACAACACAACATAAGAACAAAAAATTACTCTTTTTTTAACTTAGTAATTACTTACTATTAGCCACTTCAATGAATTACTCTGCATAAATACTAAATGGCTACTTATTCTCTCGATTGCACACGTAGTTCGTAAAACATCGTTCAACAATTCATATATGCAGTTGTTGAGCATCTTTCATTTAGCCGCTTGATGGAGCAGTCACGTACTGGAAGTAATGAAGGCTAAAGTGACAGCCGAGTTGTCATCAAGAATTTCAATTAATATGTTTACTCACGGCTAAACAGAAGGCATTCGAATGTACATATACTATAGGCCATCGTGCTGTTTGCTTCCTATTTGCTCCTTTTTTTTCATAGAGTAGTATTTCAAAAGTATATTATTGACCTGGTCAAGTCTACTCGTAGGATACTTCATAAGGTATTGAACTTCTGAAAGTTATTAATGAACTTCAAACTCTGAGTTCCCATCGTCGGTAATCGTCATCAAAGTTATTGTCTCTAGGGGAAATTGACTAAAATTGCAACATTAGAATGATGAAACAGCTTAATGAATCGCAAAATTACAGCCAGTAATTAGTTATTATTCTGATTTGATAAGTCAAATCGCATTTCACACAGATCTACTGTTGGGAAACAAATTATGGAATGAAATCTCAAATCTCACTACGCTCTCAGAGTAGAGCTCATATAAAAGTTACGAATGAGCCAACTCTCAATTATTCGCAATCGTTCCGCACCTGAACACCTAATCTAGGGTGATCTGGATACTCGCAGAAAATTTTAATCAGCTGAAAAGAGCTGAGTCTTTTTTTCGATCAAAAGACATAAGCAACATACACCACGGAAATAGAAAGTCAATAGAAGAGGGTCGAAAGTAAGTTCGTAGCACTGAGAAGAATAGTAAACGGAAGGATCTCCTGAAACGTATCGAAAACCAGGTTTAAGCACTGGTGAATGTTATTGGATGAAAAAATATCGGAAGCGAGAGCGTAAGTACGAACACAGGGCTGAGTCCATGCAATAGCCTGAGCCCAAACGCTGGTCTAACATTAAGCCTAATTCCAGCTTAATCCATTACTAAGTTTTGAGTTTTTGACATTCTTACGCCTTACGCTACTAGCACGAATGCAGTAAGTGAGTATGCAAAAAGCAATTAAGGAATGAATATCTGCTGTGGGCATGTGTTGTAAGTTAGTGTAGAGTGAATGGATTTACTCTCATATTCATACTATGTATCGTAGTTTCACGCATGGAAGTATTCGTGCAAACTTTCATGTACATATGAATTGATAATGCATGATAGTCCATAGGGATTAGACGAAACAATACTAACAATAAGAGAATATTCTGGTTTTAGGAGCCGTCATTTTTTGAACATCGTCAAGAAAAACTTCTAAAGTCAAGAAAGCAAAAACATACTGAAAACTTCGTATTATCGTGTAATAACTCATTGCTCTCCAATCATCTCATCAAATGCCTTCAGGTGCACGTGCCATTCGACTTTTCCGGAATAAAGAGGATCATTAAGTGTTATAAAGCAGTGGCTGGGATTCGAGACCTCAGGTGGCTACTGCTGCTACGGTTACATTGCGCTAAACCGAATATTAGTTCACGTACTGATTGATTCCCCCTCCCCTCTCCCTAAAACAAATCCGATTTCAGCGGTTTTTAGTTCAACGCAAGAAAGTTTCGGAAGACTGCGCACCGTCCGGGAATGACATCGGAAATAAGAATTCAGATGTCAGATGGACAGGTGAACGAAAGCAGCAATAAACAAGAACAAAAAACAACTAAACAAACAAGCATTTAGCACGTGCTAGTTCATCTATTGAAAAAATCATTCAGTGCTACTACGAGCGTTTTTAAGATATTATCGTTGAACGACGATGACGACTAGCCAGACTGAACTTCAAAGAACGACGTTGAAATCCCAGCACAGAGACAGCTCGACCGACAATTTGACAACATAATCACTTCCTCAACTTGAATGTTTTCCACTAATCGCGTCTACTTTTTTTGGTTTTTTTCTGCTCCGCACTTTGATAATGAAATACAAGGAGAATATGACAGTGCAATGTGACCTAATATAATATGACGATATAAATAAGTGCAGTACAAAATACATGATAAATCCAAGTGCCCTATACGGCTAACTATCAATCGACAGTTTCAAATAAATATCAAACAATAGGTCACTAAGGAGGCTTGTAATTTTACGAACGCAATTGTGATTTAAAACCTAAACGGTTTCGGTTAGTTCTTGCCACCAAACAAGCATAAACGATCATCCATCTAATGATCATCTTATAATAACAAGCAATTCAGTTGTGTGATCGCGAATGCGCATGGAAATGAAACACGAAACAACGCGATTCCGCATGAAACTAATTGCTAACCTAACAAGCGATATGTACAACAACGTCGTTCTATTAGAAAGATGTGAATTGCGGCGGCGGCTTCACTTAATATCACTATCATTCGAGTACATCCACCGAATAAATCCATCCATATAATCGAGGTTGCATCCACGCATGCTCATCATCATCAATGTACACATATAAACATGCTCACATTTATGTGATAAATATTTTTTATAGGAATTTTCATTTGTATTACTTTTGGTATTAGAATTACTATTACTACTACTACTAGTAATCTCGTTGGTAATCGCATAACGTTACGCAATAACAATAAATAAGTGAACATTCGCTTCCATTATAAGAACATTCGTTATGTTTACTAGTTACAAATGAACTGAAAGAATAGATTATGCAAGCAAGCATCAAGCAGTTTGATACATGCACACACCATCTGTTCACACCCCCTCCCCCCCCGTCTCCAATTCTTTGCCTGCAGCGGTTGGTCCTTTTACCGTTAACTGATTTCCGTTTCAGTCCTTTCCATGTACCCATTATACGTCGTATGGGTAATAATGTTCAACGGGTGACTAACCATTTATATTCATTGCTCTCAGAGTATTGTTAGTGACATTACTATTATTGGTGTTATTATTGGCCTGATGAACCTGACCTAACCCCTCATCATCATATTGATGAGGATGCAAATCTCTTCATTACAATATACATCCATGTAAATCCACTCATGCTGCCACTTTTAGCCTCGCTCACATGTCCTTTTATGCACTGATCATCTCTGTCAAGCATTCATATATCCACCCTCATCTTCAAGCTTTATCCCACCTTCATCATTTTCGCGCTTGCTTTATCCAGCTTAATCCAGCGCTTAGTACAATGGCTATCTCACTGACACCATTGAGATCTCTTTCAATCGCTCTGCTTCCTTCACTCTCGTCTCCCTTCTCCAATTACAATCAATCAAGTCATCCATCCATCCACCCGTCCATCGCATCCTCTCTTTTCATTCTAATCGTCATTGATCAAAACACTCAACTCAAGCGAAACGAGCATATTGCAATATTAAATATTCAATTAATTGATCAATTAAGAATGCATGATGATTATTAATTATGAATGCATTTCTATGTGGATTTATCGCATGCGCACACCATCAAAATCGCATCGACGAGCACAATTCACAAACATCAACGCAAATTGTTCACATAAAAACGCATGCATCTATTGAAAAAGGCAACAATTTTCAGCGTAAAATCAAGAATACTACCCCCAGTCCCTCACTTCCTTACAAATCCCTAACAACATAAAACTTCCTGATCCAAGAGGTATTCGAAGGTCATCCTAAAGCATCGACAACTATCAAAAGCATTTATGGAATTATGACGTTGAGATGGAATCCTAGAGCCTTTTGAAATGGAACGGACGACTCCATCCATTTTTCCTGAACTTAAGTAACCGTCAGTCGTATACGTCCATTGGAAGTAAGTAGTGGCTCTGAGGAAATGCCATATGCAATAAGCTGAATAGTCGTCAATGGTGAACAAAAACTGAAAACTGTTTCAGCTGCTTCTCATTAGCCGATTAAAGTTTTCCTATGCAAAAGTCTACGTTGTCAAAGTGGTGGCGACAATACTCTGAATGGAATGCATACAAAAGATAACAACATTTATAGGCGTAATATTTTCATCTCGTTCATGAATAATAAATATTCGTAGTGTGTGTTGACCACTTGCTACCAGCCACATTCCAACGTTTCTACTGATAATGCCAACAAAGTTTATTCTCATTTCATCGTGAAAGCGATAAATTATTCGCAACAAACTATTAATGTTCTATCAGATGCTTTATTTAGTTCAACGAAAACAAAAAGCAAACAACGTTAATAAACAAGAAACGAAGAAGCACGAAACTGTCTCGGACAATTCATTGATAACGATAAAGATTCTTTTTGGAGCTAAGATGTCAAATCTATTACAGTTGAAGAAGTCTTAAGAAAGCGCTAACATTGAGAGGCAATGAATCATGATGACTCAAGAGGAAAGAAACTATTTCAGTTTGCGCAGACACCGAAGAATTTTCAAACCTAAACTGGAAATGAAGACTGAAACTTCAGCTTGCTTTGAACAGAAACAAATTTGAGAGGACGTATTAAAGTTCCATAAATGAGTTTTAAAAGGTAATGAATTGAAGCATTTTGCACTTATCGGTAGACTTTGTTAAATTCTTATCTTACTCATTCATTTCATGTAAATATGCATCCTCCTTCGCGATGTGTATGGCATACAATTGGGGGAAGTGAGATGCCATACTTTGAAGCCCAGTATGAAGCCCAGATCTTGGCTTGCTGCATGGTTACGGCCAAAAATATTATAGAAATTTCCAAATTTTCAACCACAGGTGGTAACTGTGGTTTTGCTTTCGATCCATCTCAGAAAACAGGTGTTTATGATTGCCATGATAAAAAGTCAACGATTTCGCTGCATTCAACCTATTCTACAAATTCATATTCGACTGGTGGCTCAAGCAATCATATTTCACACGAGCGCAATGCACAAAAATTCGTTTCATCAAGTCAGTAAATAATTATCGTGCTGAAGAAAATCCAATAAACATTTTCAAATTCAAAGAATTATTACTAACAGCTCTTCTAAATTCCCTAATTTTCATTTCAGCTGTAATTAATTTTTAATTTTTAATTCCAACATTCTTAATGAATACTGTGAAATGACGAGAATGAACAACTTTCAAACGGTTCAATCCAATCCGAGGCGTGAGTATTAATAGGAACAAACTTGAGCAGACTAATGATTTCAGCTGCTGATTTTCTACGATGAAAGTTAGGTCTAACTTTTGCTCATTCTTTCTAGTATGACCACAGTTTCCGGCTTTAATTCTGACTTCAACCACTGCCACGAATCATCTTATCTGCGTGTAAATCAAATCAGTTATATGATGTGCAAACTTATCATATGGTTACTATCATAAAATTTTATACAAACATAAAAAACGAAACAGCACATCAATATCGAATCTTTCATAAAGTTCACATTAAATAAACGACAAATCGACCATTTCAATGGAATAAGTGAGAGGTGAAATTCAGCAATGACAATACTGATCAGCATCAAATTACCACCATTAGATAATGAAACACAACCGAGGTATGATAAATGTAATAACTTGTAATATAGCAAACCATTCAAACTGAACAACCGTTAGAATGAAGGCATCGAATGAAATTTGAATTGTTATATAACACTAGAAGTGATATCAGGTAGGTGGAGAATCAAAAGGTCTCATTACACAATCATTGTATTGTGTACCACGCATATGGCACATTATACTACACAACGATCTCATTACTTTTTTTTGAACATTCTCATTTTTTGTACTACAAAATACCGCGCACATAGAGCAAATTCGAATGATAATTTTAACAATTGGGCTGGTTGCTGATTAGAAATTTTAGAAATCTTTTCGAATGCAAGACAGAACACAATAATAAGGCGAGAAGTTTATTCGTAGAAAATTAAACGGTATGAGAAATGATAACTCATTGTAATTTGATTCTGAGGGGGCTCAGTTATCGGGAAAACTCTTAAAGTTCAGAGGAGAATTCTCTATCGAAGAATATTCAGAAAAATTTTTCCGAGAACTATTTGAAATTTGAGATTGAAGTTTTTCAACATCAATGGAACACCTTCGAGGATAAGATTTTTTTAGATCCATCACATTTGAGTTTGAGTTTCCGTCGTCATTTCAGTGCTTTCGTTCACAATTTTCGCCAACTCTTTTAGAGCTTTTGTTGGCGAAAGGAATTATACTTCGGCACTAACACTTTAAGTTAGAGCAGCATAACACTTGGTTACAATATCATATCATTTAAAATTACAGGATCACATCGTGCCGTACTGAATGTACCATTTCAATGTGATATTCAGTTATACCACAACAAGAATGCTTCTTCAATGAGTGATTCAGCCTACTTAAAGGCTTGTAGACCGGTAATTTGCTCTCCCAGTATTAACGCGTGAATATCGCTCGTTCCTGAAATGATTATCAATGAATCATGGTCATAAAATAACAACCAAATTCCTGACGACTATCGGATGCTTGGAATATGATGAAGATTGAAGGATCAATTGCTGCTTCTCTAGAATCTTTTCACAATTGCTATTTTTTTAATACCGCAACATTTGAAATATAATACCACATTTTACTGCAACAAAATTACCACTTCAATGTGATATTCATTTATATCTGATTATGAAATAAAATCAATCAAATAACAGACTGTATCGGATAATCCGTATAAGAAGCTGAAAGATCACCTTCATAAGTGTTAACAGTTTCGAGATTGCACATATGCCGCATAACATGATAATCCTCCACAATACCATTGCCACCGAGCATGTCTCTTGCCTTACGTGCGATTTCCAGTGATTTACCACACGAGTTACGTTTGATCATTGAGATTTGTTGCGGTGAACACCTACATAAAAAACTGCTTTTAAACAAACTTATTCAACATTTTCAACACAAAATGCAGACTGTAGTCGACATTCGAACTTATTTAAGGTATCAAACCAAAAAATTAATGAATAAGGTAATTAATGAATGAATAATGAAAGCTGAAACTGCAAACAATGAATAAGTCAGCAGAAATTATTAAATTTAGCAGCGACCAAATGAAACAGAATAACCGAAAAACACCGACTTGTTCTCATCCTTCAGACGTGTCACACGTAAACAAGCTTGTAGGCCAAGTGAAATCTCAGTCAACATATCTGCTAATTTCAACTGTATTAATTGATGTTGCGCTAGTGGTTTACCAAATTGCGGCCTGAAATTTCGATGAAAATCTTGATGGAAGTCTAAAAACCATTCATACTTATTGGATGGTTATATTTCACCAATCTATTTTAAATGTGATTCATCAACAATATGCAATTGCAGATTACAGAGATCGCACAAGATAAATGCATATATTTGCACCATTATGAGATTAGAACATTATAAGTGACGAAGTACAATCGCAATAAAATTTTGTTTTCTGGTCAGCGATACATCTACAGTTGATTGTGAGTAAACAATTCAGATTGGACTTCGAAGCACAAAAATTTGGAATTCGAGGAGATCTCCAAAATTATGATCTGTTAGAATCATACTAGTTTGAGCAGAATATTGTCCAATTAATCAAGAAATTGACCGATACTTCTTCAGCACTATCACTATTCTTATCATTTGCTCGTTCCTTTATTACTTTATTCATGTCAGATATCTAAAAACTTCTGTCCACGTATGGCATTCAATCTCAACTCATTTATAGTTTGAAACTGATTACTCTCTGATAAAAATTTTTCCAAGCAATCTCCATCTTCTTCACAGTGACATTTCACGCCGATGCTCACCCATAAAATTAATGTGTTTCCAAATGCGTGATAAATTCATTGAGATATCGTTTCCTCTAAACATCAGTTATGAATCTTTAAGGACTACGTCTCTCTGAGATCATTGCGAATCGTGACTGACTGCTGTGAGTATTGTGACGTTGTCATAGAAACATGAAAGACTGCTGATTATTACTTGAGTTCGTCTGCTCACACATTATGATCTGTTGGCTTATATTGCTTTTAGCCGAATATTAGCTGAATAAACAAGAAATTAAGCGATTGTACTTTTTCAGCAATATCACCATTCGTGTCCTTTATTGCTTTTATTATCTCGGTTCGTTCGAAACAATCGATTGTTTATATCCGGGCATTGAATTCGTTGATTCTTGAATGTAGCTAGCTGTATTGAATATACTTTTGAAGAAATGTTTACGCTTTTCGAAAATCGCCATATTTATGTGCTTAGAAAATTCCGTAATCAAAAATACTATTGCAGGAAATTCTTGAGGAACACTTTCCGATCGCATATTCATCAACCGTTGACAGCCCTCTAACATATCTCTAAGCAGAATCCCTATTGGTTCTCAAATAATCCAAAAAAACTATCAGACGACCAACCAGACAAAATATGCCATCAGAAGAAATGAATTGAAGGAAATCAATCAACTACAACGATTCTCAATCATCATGAAGCACTCTGATTCAAATATTGTCTCAGACCTACTTTACTACCTACTACTTTTAATCATACCAATAACAAACATTAACTGTACAGCAAAATCTGTGTCCTTATTTGAGTATATTACTCCGCAAAACTGTACCTTTCAACAGTATTATAACAGTGAACGACTACAGTGCGAAGCCTGTAGCAATGATACGGTTTCGAGTGCTGATAGACTTTACTGTGAATGCCCGAGAGGTTCGGTGAAAACACCGCGAGGTTGCGAAGCATGCCCAAAAGGTTGGAGATTTGATATATCATCGAATTATTATCATGTAATCGTACTGTTATTCAAAACCTCTTAATCAAATACTTCTTTTTCATAACGTTCATACTCACCAATCAGTTGCAATACGTTAGATCCATAGGAAGCCCAGAGCTTGAAACGAAATTGATAGATTCCCCTGCGCTGTCATTTTTCATAGAAGGCTGGACGATGCCCCCCCCCCCCTCCTCCTGTTTAAAAAATAGCCGTTGAACAAGCACCTTTTTTTCTAAGGTATCATTAAAGAATTTGTTTGTGATAATCATGTCAAATAATCTTGTGAAATTAAGAAATCACGTCAAATGAGCCAAACTAGAACTGATTTCAGATCGTGTCTTAAGCGCTGATGGGCAATTATGCATTGAATGTCTCGGTTCTGATGGTCGTCAACTGGCTCAGACGGATGCTCGAGGACGCTGTGCAAAATGCGCATTCAGAGAATATGCCCAAATGAGCTTTTCTGCGCCAGGCATTCTCGCATCAAAACAATGTAAAAAATGTCCCCTCGGCACAATGCCCTCACCGGATCATCTCTATTGTGTACCGTGCGATAAAACACAAATGAGCACATGCGTATGCCAAGTAAATGATCACCTTATATCTCATGAAGATTAACTAAACTTAAAAAATTTCGATTTTAATTTGAAAAAAAATTCAAAGAACGATTTCTTAATGTAAGCAGTTAAATATGCCCCATCGTAATTCTTAGTAAAGGCAACAGAAAAAATGGGTAGAGTTGAAGGCAATTTTACTAGAATACCCTAAGAAGAAAACCTTTGGGGGGGCCCTCATGAGACAATCCATCTTCAGCAAAAAACTAGAAACCTCTGCTTCTGATAGTGCAGTTCAAACAACAACGTAAATCTAAACTGAAAAGACAAGGAATGAACTGAAATTCATAGACTAGACTAATCAATTAATTAATTCATAAATTACGAAAAGAGTATTAATTAGTAAAGTATTCATAGATTAATTCATAGATTAGGTGCACAGGTGTATTCAAATATTGAAAAGTTAACTGGATATAATCAAAGCATCTGTTCATGTATTCCAGGGAGGTAAATGTAATGGCACTGAACTCGAAACGCTGCCCAATTTGTTATCAGGACTTAATATTGGTGGGAATGACTTAGATGTTAATCGCAAAGAATCATTCTATACGATTATCACCGAAGATGGTCAGCAACTCTTATCGCCCTATATTCGGAAACATGCGCATGTGCTACACAAACTATGCTCTGAAAGCGATATTCGTGCTTGTCAACATTTTGCAAATTTATGCGTTCTGCAAAACTACCGTACAGAACCGCAATCAACATGTACGCAGTATAGCGTTATCTATAATCGAGATTATTACAAAGCATGGTGAGTGATACTTTACAACTGTGAATGTGAATGATTTCTATTAGAATCGAGACAGACGAAGCTAAAACGGTTTTCGAATCGAAGACATTTGATAAGTAATGAGCGAAGTGAAGTTTCAACGAACTTCGCACATAAAGAAGTGTCTTCGTCGAGATGGCGATAAGAAAAATTACATTCTCAAATACAATTGAATCTGCTTGTTATAAAACCAAGAAATGATCTCAAAACCCTCACTGGATTGAAAAATCGCGATGAAGAAATTCCTCTGAATAACAGATGATTGCTGTAAACTAAAATTTCAGGTACGATGGTTTGCCTACACTGTTCTACTACAACACAGACGCATCGATAGAGTTGAATCGTCCGAAAGCCGTTCCGGCTCGTTTCAATTTCTATCCTCCCGCGGACAACGCCTATCTAGATATCATAATGATGGAACGTTCGCTGAATGGTACTTTCTTGGGCGTGCGAACCCTTTCCGAGAGCAATCTCATCGTTTGTGAACTGCAAAATCGCCCGAAACTGATCCAATTCGGCATGGCATACCATCGCAAATGTCGTGTCTCCGTTGACTTCCTGCTGGCTTCAACTCGTCGAGACCGTCGTAATCCAGCCACAACTTTCATGGAATTCTATTTGCGTTTCCAAAATGAACAAACTCCAAACTTGACTCAGTTGTGCGCAATACCGATTCTTGATGAGAATATTCGAGAAAATGGACAATTCGTCAATCGTCTGCCACAAGATGAGATCAGCAAATGGATTCTAACCGAGCGAACATACTTCGTGGATACCGTCTCTTTGGCAGATGTCACCAAGAAAAATCAAGCAACCGTTTCTAAACGAGGCTATATTCGATATCCAGCTTACATATCTGTCGAGATACAAATACAGGTTAGAACGAACTAATAATTTGTACGAGGAGGCATATCCCTAGTGATCCGTGATCCGTGTGTCTTCCTTATACAAGCATTGTGTTCAAGTGATTAATTTTCCAAATATGGCCTGAATCATTTATCAGTACCTGAAGGTGTACCCACCTTATGGCATAGGCGTATTACTACATCATCTATGCTCAGTAAGGTTAATAGCATTGGATAATTAGCCCTGATTACTATGCTTCATTGTAAATGAATTCACTGATGATTTCAGTCCCAAAAAGACGGTCACATAATGCCACCGTATATTCGTATTCGGCATGCTGAAATCGAACGGGACTCCGAAACGAGTCCAGAAATGGCATTTGAGATCAAATATTTCATGGACGGAACGAGACACTACAAGGATCTTGAGATCACAATGGCTGTGCTGGGTGCCTTCACGGTAGTATGGGCTGCTGTTGCTGCTTACAGGTACAGAATTCAATTGGATTCAAATTTGAAATAACCACTAATCCGAATCGGATGCATCATTTTATAATATGCGATTTCTGCTTGTCATACGAATAATACTCACCTTATGAACATTATTTGATATGTGAGATATGAAAGTCGGAACAATGAGATATATGAATATGAATATGAATGAACAGTGAGATGTATGAACAATTTGTCAAATGATCCAATAACAAAGCACAATCAAAACTATGATTATTCCGAATTTTTTGCCACAGTTGGGGACGACGCGCCGGCAAAATGATCATTGATCTGGTCACAATATGTAAACTGATTCTATTCGAATGTGGCATTCTTGGTGATGTCTTCTTAACAGTCATAATGGCAATGGCCGTTTGGATCACATTTGCGTATAAAGCACAAAAACTACCATACTATGTTATGTTATCGAGCGAGCAGGTTAGCAGCAATACCGAATATGATTTCAATTGAACACTCATTCGTTATTTTGTTTTCAGACCAATACTTATCTGTTTTTTCATCATATTAATCAATAAAATAAAAAGTAGTGCAAAAAGGTTGATACATATGAAATGTGTTGTTCCGACTAACAAAACACTTACGATAGCGTATCATTCATCAAAAACAAAACATTGGTTGAAAGAAACAACAAGATAAGTCATATATACGCGGACAGTGACTATAATCATGTAGTCAAGCAGCGAATCCCACCGAGTCAACTCCACTAATACACTGTAACCTTTGTGTAAAGCTCGCAACGAACAATCAAATTCTATCTTAACTAAAATAATATTAGACTGAACGGTCTCCACGGTAGCTCAGAGGTAGAGCCCCAACAGGTATTTGGTACGTCACGGGTTCGATTCCCGTTCGCGGAGGAAAGTTTTGCTCAAAACCGAGTGGTGTATCAATATCATTAATGTTGTGAGCCTGGGCCAGGCTATGATCCGGCTTATATCTATTGTCCAATTATCTGTTAAAATAATGCTGTGCATCTTCCAGGAATGGTCATTTGTGGCATATCTCATATCGGCCACCGTACTGAAATTCATCGCTCTAGTACATAAAAGTGTTCACCTAATGCTGTCGAAAACATTTTTCATCGATTGGGAAAAACCGATGGAGGTGATACCGATGAGTATCGATAATCAGAAACCTTTACGATTTACCGAACGTCAGCCGAACACAGCCACCAAGAACCCAACTGTTATATGGTCAGCACCATCAGAAAATCCGATTAATTCAAACAGTTGATTGAAATAAAGGGTGGCATTTCAAATTATGCCCTGGAAAGCACAATTTGCCCAAGATAAATTGTTATTAAATTAATTCCCCTTTCTGAGGTTAACGCTACCCATATTTTCTTCCATCTGAATAATTATACAGAACTGATGGAAACTTTTTGCCTAAAACAATGTTACGTATTCATGGAGATCAGATGATTCTTGATCTTGATCATCATTCTTGATTCAACGATGATTCTTGATCATCAGAAAGATTCCCATTCAAATTCATGGAAGTGATCAGTTGATGTTTAAGGCGAACCTATTTGGTAGCAAATGAATGGAACGAGCTCCAAAATTACCGCAAGACAAGCATCGCAATTCAAATGATCGCAATGTTCGCATGCTTGGAATGGCTTGAACTCAAAAACTGGGCCGCTATTACACCTGGTTTCTCCGCAGGTACTACCGCTTAAGTTTTTTTCAACTGCTTCCTAAAATGGATTCCAGTTTATACCAATTATTTGATTGACTGCATATTAATTGATTACAGATGAACTTATCATTATCAATTCATTACTTGATTGAATATCGTTTGAACACCATCAGTTGATTACTCAAGAGCATCAGATCGGATCGGTGCTTAACGCACTATTATGCAAAACACCGCCGCACTCATCCTGGCTAATTGCAAATAAGAATTCAAATCCGATCGCAAAATATTGATAGAAGATAATTTCTTCACAAACCAATAAACCATTCAGTCAATCCAACGGTTTCTACAACATCATCCCCTCCTCCCTCCCCCCCCCCACCCGTTCCTTATACATCTTAAGAATTCATCCTTCCTGTTTTTCCCATCCCAGACTTTTTAAATTTTATTTTTTATCTTTTAAATTTCCAAAACTTTTTTAAAAATTCCAGAACACAGCACGCCGCCCTATGTACAAAGTCGTTTAAGTCGCTTTGCTATAGTGAGCGTGTTGTACATGGTTATTGGCCTATTGCAATGGATTGTTCACGTGCTCATCATTGAGCGTTTGATTGTGGATCCATTCCATAATATCATCGATCTATGCTCAATTGCTAACATCAGTGTGTTGTCACTAACACATCCACTCTATGGATTCTATATTCACGGAAGATCGGTACATGGACGTGCTGATACGGACATGGTGCACATGAATCAATACCTTCAAAATGAACGGGTTTGCTACTTTTTGATCAATCTGATTTTGATCAATTTGATCAACCTCATCAGTCAATCAATCAATCAATCCGATCAATCTGGCTGGTTACTGAGTTATAATTTTTGAATTATGAGGTGATTTCAAGAAAGGACACGCCAGCTTCAGAATCAGCATATCTGTTTCATAAGGCAGATTCGACACCAGGAGTTACTTTAATTGATTGAAAGATTAGGGATTATGGGATCGCACTAAGATACAGATCAAATTTACTGATCAGGAAGACTCTTGTAGCTCAAACGGTGAAGCAAATAAATGGCGTACATATGTTCAGGATAATCTATGTGGTCAGCGAGGTCTTGAAGCCGGAACTGATCTACAGACTTTTATTGTCAATCTACCGAAATCATTTCGAGACCAATACGATGCTATCATTCGGCGCTATGAACAGTCATCACCATCACAACTCGTGCGTTCATCAAAGACCGAAGCAACTACGGCTAGAATTCAAAGAGTTGCACAAGTCAGTGGATACACTCCTCATTTTAATGTTGTCAGCACAGACGATTGCCTCGAAAGCTGACATAATTACACTTTGCAGTAGTGTGTTGTGGACGAAAAAAGTCCCAAACGGGGACAGGGAAATGGGGTCACCAAAATTCTCGAATCTCCGCAACACACTACTCTCGAGCATGATCCCCCAAATCGTGATTGTCCTCCACGATAGGCAACTCGCATTGCGAAGTGCATTTCCACACATACCCACCATGCAATTTGCCTCAGAAATGAGCATTCATTCTTATCGTTAGACAAACAATCGAAACGAAGCGTTCTCCTCCTTGAATGGGATCATTTAACAAGTCAATTTAAAAACAAATAAAATTTAAGGTACACGACGAAATCAATAAGTTTTTAATGGAATTCATCGAGCA
Source organism: Anisakis pegreffii (assembly GCA_035041965.1). NCBI lineage: Eukaryota > Metazoa > Nematoda > Chromadorea > Rhabditida > Anisakidae > Anisakis > Anisakis pegreffii. The sequence continues at coordinate 5,688 of JAPYMA010001623.1, read as the reverse complement.
CTGTAATACGGATGCTGATTATGTGGTTCGAGATGCATCATTTTTGGAGACTTTATTGGATATGGAATTCAATGATACCACTCAACTGGGGAATTTCACAAGGTGATATTATACTCGCGGATAATGGCTCATTTCTGGTAGTGCCAAGCCCAATTATTCCAATTCTAAACTCAGAATTACTATTTCAAGCCCCATTCTATTACGATGCTCCGGATCACTACTCACCAATAAAGTCTTTAGTAAATGCCCTCACTACTTAATCCGTACCAAAACATTTTTACTTCAGTCATCGCAACTGAGACTATCTGCAATTTCCCCAAAACATTCACCTCGAAGTTTTTCTTACTGAAAAGTTCTCATTGCTTAAATTTTGTGGATTCAATCGATTCTGGTCATTTTTCAGAGATAAATCCGAGATGGCGTTCAGTGGTGCGTTTGTTTATGGGAATGAATGGTCGTATATGTCATTCGAGTTACTTTTGTTCGCTTGTATTCATTTGGCAACTGCAAATGTTGCATGCTCTGCATTCGTAACATTCACAGTCTCCGTTGCTTTCCAGAAGATATTATCAGTATTCTTCACGAATAATCTCATCAAAAGTAGTTATGTCGATCAACGATTCTTGATTTAAAGAAGCAAAAAATTTTTCGTTGACAAAGCAATTTTCTCAGTTATAACGAGATGACGAGTAGTTACGTGTGATGAAAAGAAATTTCAATGGAATCCGAATGGATTAGTTTGTTTCAAGACAACATGAAATGACGACATAAAACGACATAAAAAAACATTTCAAGAGGAAGTGCTGGCTGAGGAAGGGATTAGTCTCAGCGACGAAATTCACACTGTTCAACGAAACTGTCTCAAGTTGATGGAGTAGCCTGATTAGGTGGACATATGAAAAGGCTTAATAAAATAAGCCCAATCCTACACGTTAGGAGAACATTTTCAAAGAGATTTGCTTAAAAGAACGCAGGCAGTTTGACAGCAGCAGCACGGTTTCGCAGTTTTCGAAAAAATATATGAGGACATTTCAATGCTTGATTTGGCCAATGTATCAAGGGTAATGAATAGTGGTGACATGAGATCTAATTGCAATCATATATTCATGAAGGAACATTAAGAAATGATTGTGCAATGATGAATATGTGATTAAATAATTAATCTTATGAAGTAACGATCGAATAAATGAATAAAATAACATCTCCCTATTATATCAAATATAAATGATATTAACGATTTATGTATTGCACAGTAGATCGCATGGTTCCATAGAGGAAATTAATAACATTTCCAAAAAGTTTTCAAAAAAAAAGTCACAAACCTTTCGAGCGTATAGTCTCGTGCAATTTGAAAACAAGTCTGTGCGGCTCCTAGCGTACCCCAAGCAATCCCTAGTCTTGCCGTATTCAAACATTCAAATGGACCGTTTAAACCCTACAATCAGAGAATTACTTTCAGTGCATCGTCAAAAAAATTTTGGCTGCTTACGAATTGAAGAGAATTTTGAGGAATGTTATTTTTCGATGAGGATGCACTTCAAATTTTGAAAATATTGTTTGAAAACTTAGAAATATCTTCGATGAATCTCAAAGAGGTGAAGAAACCTTAGCCTTTGGAAGTAGATTCTCTTCTGGCACAGGCACTTCGTCCATAGCGATTTGACCAGTTATGCTTGTTCGCAAAGAGAGTTTACCACCGATTTTTGGTGTCGTAAGACCTGGCATACCACGCTCTAAGATGAATCCCTGAAGATTGTATACGTATAGGCCTACGAATGGTATTTCCAGTTTGAAATCTCACTCCAGAAGAGACATTTGAATCGAAGCCTTCCAAGTCAAGATTTTCCGACATTACTAATGATGACTCTGGTCTGCTCGCCTAGCCAGCGGGGTGGCTAAAATCAAGGCTAAAACAGTGGGAACGGAAACGCGAGCATTGTGGCCAGCAACGTTATAAACGTTTGATAGCCTGGCCAATCCAGGTAATCCAGGTATTAATGATGACTCAGACCTTAATATCGTTGTTATGTCGATTACTTCTGGCCCATACAATTGCAATATCCGCAACTGGTGAATTACTTATCCATGTTTTAGTACCAGATAATTTATACACTTTTGAATTCTCATCCCAGATCGCTTTCGTCTCCATACCTTCAAAATGTAAAAATTCACTTACTCAAATTGGTAATTCTAAAATTCCGAAGTGTTTTGATCATCGTTTTAGTTGGGAAATAATAAATATGATCGTTTATTAGAACGAGGAACGGAATCCTCCTCATAGGGATGGGTGGTTGTAAGACCTGATTCAGATCGTTATTTCGACCACTCATAAAGATACGAACGCAAAAACCAACCAGCTGGGTTTGAACCATGATTTGGTTCTGTTAAACCAAAACATCCAATCTTTTCGCCGGCCGCCAGTGCAGGAATATACTTCTGCTTTTGTTCCTCACTACCTTAAAGTGTCAACAAGTTGTTTCTTATAATCACTTGTTTTTACCTTCTCAATATTTCGAACTGTCATAAGATTGAAAATTTAAGAGCCAAATGAATATTGGTACAAGGTGAAGTGAATGAATCTATTCACCAAAATTATGAATCGGTCCAATCACAAGACTTGTCTGCACGCTCACTGTTGAGCGGTAACCACTATCGATGGCCTCAACTTCGCGAGCTAGCAGTCCATAACCGACGAAAGATGTTCCCGCACATCCATAGCCCTTAACAATCAAATGCGTTTTGAGCTATCGATGAATCCAAATGATTTGTTAAAGCGGATTTCGGAGGCGTAAAATCTGATGTAATTTGATCGAATAACTCACATGATATGGTGCTCCCAGCAAGCCCATTCGACCCAGTTCAGGTATCAATGTTGGATCGAATTCTAGAAACAAAATTGGTCTTTACTCATTTTTTGAAGGCTTCTATGTGAAATTCAACAGTGACATATTGTCACTGTTGATATTCAGTCAATTTTCACAATGATTAACATAAAAAACACTGGAGTGCTTGTTGACTCTAAAATTTGTGATCTTATGTTTTATTGTTCGAAAAGCACTTCAGTCAGTTTAATGAAATTCTCATTATATATCATTGCGTTATTTTGAGACTGGTATAGCTTCTTTTAAGAGTTACTACAAAAAGTTTTACTTTCTTCACGATATGCCTCAATGACCCTCGGTAGTAATTTATCTTGACAATACTCATGCGTTTGTTCCATTAAAGTCCGTTCATCTTCAGTCAGCTGACCCCTCAGATCCAACGCATCCTGATAATTGAATGTTGATGACGCTATAAATAATCATCAAACTGTTACGATATACGATGCCGCTATTCTCTTTTTATTATTAGACTTATACAATATTTGAGAAAATTCAATTGTCATGCGATGAAACGAAACAATGAAGGCTGACAAATTCCATAGGTAGGTACAGTTCACGGTTTATCTCACGATCAGAAACTGAAAAACATAATATCTAGATTCTAGAACATTACTTCACTTCCATGCTAGCAAATGAATGAATACCTCTTGAACAAAACGATGTCGAAGCCATCGATTTGGACAATATTGCCGCTGCTCCATTTTTGGTGAATATTTTCAACAGCATTTCTTTCACTAAAATTATTTTTAATGCTATCGAGAAGACTCTAAGAAAACTATATAAAATAAACGTTATAAATTATAAAATAAATCATATAAAAATTATATAAAATGAAATTATATTTAAAAAATTATACAAAATAAAATTATAGAAAATTATATAGTTCTCTAAGAAAATAAACGATTTTGAACATAACTGAACACGATCAACCGCACTGTTATACCACAAAAGAGGCACAATAACGACAACTGATAAGAAAATGCAATAACACGAAAAATACGATGTGATCACATTGATAATGCTCTATCAGCACTGGGTTGTAGTCAGTTCATTTCATATCACTGTGATCATCACATTATCATAATGATCATACCAATGATCATAGTATGAACTGCATTGAATTGATCACCATACGTGCTATTTACTATCACTGGGAAGATCACCCACTTCTTCGATCTGTTCTTATCACACACTCCCTTAGCAATAGTCTCGTTTGCTCATTCTCTTCTCTCTATTAAAATATTTCGCATTCATTTGGTTTGTTTGACAAGTCATATTGGTTAAGCACGTTATGTGAAAACAACATGATATCATCACCACATTTCATCCATTCGCTGATGAATTTATAGTGTGCAAAGCGATTTTTGCGTCAATATGTGAGCTTTTCGACATCAGAGATCAACATTTTGTTATGAAGAAAGAGATTTCGAACAGAAATATTCATATTGACGAAGTATCAGTATTTTCTAATGGAACAGAATGATTTCAAATGAAATACAAATACTTCATACAAATATTTCAAACGAATTATCAGTGTTCAAAAACTGACGGTTTTTTATATCTTATTTGCAGTGGGTTCTACCGCAACAATTTGAAAAAACTCTCATAACAACAGATTAAAAAATTTTGACATTGAAACCAAAAAATTCAACGAATCTCATAAAATACACAATGCCTGATGGAATTTTCACTTAAGTATGGTGAACGTGAGATGTACATGAGTAACAAATACGAGTGATTTCGTGAAGGCTGATATCCGCGAAGAAACTCAACAATACAAGCTCATATGCTTAAGCGAAGATGGTTTTGATCGTAACATCTTCGAGGAAGAGAATTAAGAGCAAATAAATCCAGCAGGAACTGAATGCAATAATCAAACAACTTTAATTCTACACTATCGTTGACCATCACCATTGCTTCATTCCAGAACCTGCTGGATTTATTTTGCTCTTAATTGCTCGAAAGATATTACGATCAAAACCATCTTCGTAACAACATATGAGAGTATTCGGTACTCATGTACACCTCACGTTCGCCTGCTGAAAATCTTCCATCCCAGGCGTTATTATCATACTATGAATTCGTTAATTCCCTAGTTTCAATCAAATTACACTAATCTGTTGTTGAGTTTTCAGGTGATTACTTTAAATAAGATATGAAACAACCGTCGAGTTTTTGAACACTGATAATTCGTTTGAAATATTTGTATGAAGTATTTGTATTTCATTTGAAATCATTCTGTTCCATTAGAAAATACTGATACTTTCGTCAATATGAATATTTCTGTTCGAAATCTCTTTCTTCATAACAAAATGTTGATCTCTGATGTCGAAAAGCTCACATATTGACGCAAAAATCGTTTGCACACTATAAATTCATCGGCGGAATGGATGATGATATGCGTTGTTTTCACATAACGTCTTAACCAACATGACTTGTCAAACAAACACATGAATGCGAATATGTTTAATAGAGAGTAGAGAGAAGTGGTCAAACGAGACTATTGCTAAGTGGAGTGTGTAGATAAGATCAGATTGAATAAGTGGTTGATTTTTGCTGATAACGAAGAGTATGGTGATCAATTCAATGCAGGTCATATTATGATCACTGGTGCCGTCTTCTCATGTGTGTCCTGATGATATGAGAATGGACTGACTACCCAGTGCTGATAGAACGTTATTAATCAATCGTATTTTCGATGTTATTACATTTTCCGGCGCATCAGTTGCTCGTTATTATTGCCTCTTTTGTGGTATGGCAATTGCGATTTGATGTTTCATTGAAATAAGATGTGCCGCTTCGTTCA
>JAPYMA010001621.1:0-11014 GCA_035041965.1 Anisakis pegreffii | reverse complement strand
AACATGAAATTCGGTCGAAGATTTTATTTTCATCGCAATTCACATCGCATGTTCCTCATTTTGTAATGCAAGAGCAAAAGATTTCAATACATATCGCATTGAAATCCCTTTCATTTCTCTATCTACTTGTCGTCTTAAACTCTTTCAGATTATCATCATTACGTTTTATGCGTTAAATTATCATGATTGCATCAGGATGCATCAAGTTCACACCGGAAATGATGAGCAAAAATACAATTCACTTACGAAGGTTGCCTCCGATCGGGCTCTTTTGCGGCGGTTAGTTGGGATCGGCAGGTTTTTTCGGCGCGCCTGAATACGGTATCAACGATTAACATTTGACATTCGTAAAACGAACGATGGCTGGTGCTTATTATATTCATTCAAGCAATTCATTCATCATTCACTGCGATCGACCTTACAGCATAATGGAACAATTTTTCGAAGTAAGTGTCATCAATCGGCCATTTTTAGCGTATCTTTAATTATTTTTATTTTTTCATTAAATTTCCCTGTCCATTTCATGGAACTCAAAAACTCAACAATCCTTTAAGCTGTTGCATCCGGCAAAAACACGAATTTTGAGGATTTTAAGATCATAAACAATTTTCCAAAACAACATCAAGTGCATACCGTTTTGGTGTGTTCAGTATTTTCCGCCGTCGCCGTTGGCATGTCTAAGACGGCGTAGCTGCCCAAAAATTCCGCCGCCTCCACCACCGTTTTTTCAAGCCTCCCGTATATTTTAGCAGGTGCACCCGAATGAAGCGGGTACACCAATAGTGTTACTTCTTTCACCCGACAGAAGGCCTCGACCAATCTGTCGGGGATGAGGCCCGTTCTTTCCATTAGTTCTGAAAATTGGAATAATTAACTAGCACATGTCCACAAGGGCAACGAAATTCAGACCATGTTTGATATGGGTTGAATTTCGTTCTGTTATTCGATCGAAATTATTCGATCATCATTCATCTGAACTGATTTATTTCCGAGATGATTGTAATATGACCAAGTTCGTTTATTTTGGTCAATTTGCTTCCAAATTAGTGAAAGTCATCAGCTCTTTGCGACTATTGTTCAGTACCCTATTTACTGCTCATCACGCAGTTTTTTCTATTGAAGCATTGGCTTGTAAACAGTGAGGAAGTGATTTCGGATGCTTCAGGAAGGGTATGCAATTACGTCGGTATATTGTATAACGATTAAAGTTTATTACAATAATAATTGGTTGAATTGGTTCAATTAAAACTCACCAATTTGATTTTTGTTAATCGGGCCAGCGATCCTCGCCATCACGTGCCAGGTGGCGAGGCAATAGTCCGTAAACCGGCAAGATGTCGGTATTATCTGCAGTACTGTAAGTACTTGCAGCAAGGTTGAGCAGGGGATTCCCTCGACTCCCCTGGCCCTGAGGAGCCCCTCAAAGGGGGCCAATCGCGGATCCTCCTCCGCCCGCGCTCTTTTTGTGCGGCCTTCCATGTTAATAATTTTTTTTATGATAAAAAATAATAATTAAAAAAACACACACTCAAAAAAATAAAATAAAGTCACACACTAAAACACACACACACACACAAACAACAATAACAAAATACACACTAATAAAATAATATAACTCAAAAATCAAAACACACTCACTCACACACTCAAAACTCAAACAAAATATCTCAACTCTCACAAAAAATCACACACAAACTCTCTCACAAACTCCACACAACACACACAAGCCCCTACACCCAGCGAATCCGATGTTATCGCTCCTCCGGGAACCGGCGATCGCGATCTGAAAATCGACAAGCTTGCTAATGATAAACGTCTAAATCTGAAGTGAATGTCATAAGCAATGTAATAAACTGATAAATGAATGGATTCAGATAGGAATATGAGAGGAAATAGGATCAGTGGAACCAATAAGACAACCAGTGGAGACAGAATGCGTCAAGAGATTCGGAACGATTCAATGGGCTCAACTACTGCAATCGAGATATATGCTGTGATATAGATTTTAGATTTTTTCCAGATCAGAAATCGAGATTTTACCGATATCAGGGAATTTGCAACGATATCTTGCAGGTGATTTTGAAAACGATCAGTGTTGATGAATTTGGAAACAACGGATATAGCAATTATGAGCTATGCACGGTTGGAAAGTATTCAGGGAATAGCGGTCACAGATAAATAAAGGTAGGCAGAAGTGCGATGTGATGATATGAAAGTTGTCATGATAGTTGCATCAGTTTCAGGTGTTAGGTAGGTGAACTTCGCGATTGAAAAGACCTGATTCGTTACGATCGAGCGATAGCTCTTGACAAAAACAAATCCGCACAGAATTTTGGTTCAAAGGATTAATGAAAGTCCTCGATCATCAATCTCGCTGGTATGACTGATGCAACGCAGATCTACGAACTCATCTCATTGCATCCCCGTTAAACGATCATGCAAATAACACTGTTCAGCTTTTCGTTGTTCAATATTTTATTACTAATGTTTTGATTTTCGGCGTGTTGAATTATCATGACTGCGTAAAGACTTCGACCAAAATGATGCATTTAGGCAAGAATTTATTCGAAATCCATCAGAGAACTGTGTGAAATTCAATGTGTCCTATTTTTTCAAAGAGTTGGTAGTTGCTCATGCCAGAACAATCACGAATGTGATCCTCAATGAGGCACTTTAAGAAGTTATTGTTCGATAGCTCACTGCAAAATGCTGTTTGAAAATTGACATAGCGATCGCGTATTGCGTCGTCAAAAAGATTCGTAACATTCTTTTGTTTTAGTGCCACACAGAAATGGTCGTCAATAGCGCGTGCGGACTCGAAGTAGCGATTTCATATGTTGAAAAAATAATTTAAGAGCGTTTTAGAAGGAAACTGTGTCGAACAGATGAGAATTTAGTGACGCGCAAGATATGCAGCAAGATAACACAAAATGGCTAAGATGTGAGGTAATGTGATGACAGGACATGAATGATTACTGCGGATAACCAGAAATAAAGTTTCCAGAAATCAATATCGCATTCCAATACCTTTCAAAGGGGAACAACAGACAAATTACAAGTGATCAAAACACAGAACTGCTTGAACAACGAAACTGATATAGCAACAAGGAGGTGCGAGGACCGATGCGAAATCGAAATTCACTTAAAAAAATGAATAAATAAACTTGTGTGAATGACGTTTAAAACTTACGTTTGATGTTAATATTAAATTGTGTTGCGCTGTTGACGGTGATTATCCTGAAATTTAAAACTGTTACATGAATAATGAAGGTACTCTGAAACTCAAAATAATTTTCAGAGCGAAATCCATCACGAGATGACAATAAAGAAGTGGAATGCGAAAATCCGAATGAAACTGGATAAACAAAAATGACCGTAATGAGAAAAGAATTGAAACTTACGGGGCAATAATAAATCGATGCCAATAGCTTCAAATGCAACTTGATGGCAATTTGAGAGCGCTCAGGCGTGGTTAGCACCTGTATAATTAATTACCTGAAATAAGTAAAATTAAATGGATGATGAAAGAATAAATCAGACGAATTGGGTTAACGAATGGTATACGAGCTCGAGAAGAGTATAAATGCATGTTGAAGGAATGAAACAAGACACGGATCTGCTTATACTCTCCGATATTTTATAGCACTGAGAAACAGGAAGATATTCATCGTTATAACTAAAACTATTCCTTACAATTGAAACTATTACCATTACAGTCTAAAGGTCTAAAATAGTCATTTTGTGAAACGTTTGTTCGTTTACTTACTCACAGTAATAATGGTATTGATACTGCAAATAATCATACGAAAGCATTCAAAAATTGAATAATTATTTTGTGTAAGTGACATTATCAATGAGGATAATTGTTTAATAAATTCGTCAACAGTCTTCCCGTTTTCATTTAAAATACTTTTGAAATTAGCGCACGAATAATGCATACGAGCGAACCATAGCATTTGCTGAAACGCGTAACTCAAAATTTGTTAAGTTGTATTAGAATTGCTCAATGCATTGAACAACTCTTGTAAAAAAATAAAGTAGCGTTGAAATTATGCACTGAAATTTATAGGTATTCATGTTAGCATTTAACATCATCAAAAAAGTCACTGATCATTATCATTAAGATTATTTATTGTTTTGAATGGTTTTCTTATATTAATAATGGAACTTGCAAAGATAAAATACACATAATTACGATGAAACGCAAACAACATCAGCTGAGTTTTTTCAGTTAGACACATTGAAATAATATGGTTATGATGAGAGATTTCATTTGATTGATTGATTGATGAGAGTGGAATTGTTTTTTGTTTTGAATGGAGATTCAATACTACAAGTGAGACGTCGTTTGATCTATTGCACTGACTGAATTGCGTTGGTCAATCGAGATTGAATCTTGATACATGTATGGAACAACTCATCGAATGACGTTCTGTTAAGCGCGTAGATCTTTTGGGACATTATCAATCAGTAACAAATATGTGCATCTTGCAAGTTATATCTGAATAATCAACCGGTGATAATTCAATTTTGATCATTTTCGACCATTTATCATTGCACGAAGGTTATTCATTGCATGCGAAATTCATTTATTAACTTGATTATTAATATGAAACCGTATTACACCAAATGAGAACTATTCTATGAAATGTTTCGAATCATTTTGGTCGAGTAAGAGCATCAATACAGGTTACCGTTTTTGCTTTACATTCACCGGTAGTTTCAATGGTATCAACTTGAATCGTTCGAGAATCACTATGAAATTGATGATTAGTGACGGATTGGAGCATCAATAGTCAAAAAGATCTTCCATTACTTGAAAATCGCGCGATAAAGTGAATATGTACGGACAGCTACGTCCACTTCACTGCGCGATTCGGATGAATTATTCATCAACTTTTCAGACTGAAATAGTTACGGGGTTCGTGGAAGAAATTCTCATCATGATGAACGTTGATATATGTATCCACTGGTATATCAGAGATTGAGGGATAGAATCTGAAGAGGCCAAGTGATTGGATATTGCAGTGAACGATAAATTCACCCACAAATTTCCATTAACTGTGGAAATATTTATATCTTATATCTTGTCTGAGAAGACGCTATATTGCTTGACATTTTAACTGGTAGAAGGCAAATCTGAGAGGAATAAATTCGTTACTGTGACTCCATATACATGATTTTGCAAGCAGTGCAATTGACCAGATGGCAAGGATTTGGCTGAAAAGTTTCAAAAGTGCCGCAAAAATATTGAGTGAATGATTCCATTAGTTTCAAACAATTCCAAGAGATAAGAATTTCGAACAATTTCTCCAAAATTTCCACGCTGAATACTGCTGTACACTCGAACTCGTATAGTATAATAGCGATTCCTCATGCCTATATAACTCGTGCTGCAAATCAGAGCAATATTTCAAATCTGAAACCTAAGAACTTCATAAACAATCATTGAACCATTAAGCTGAAATCAAAATAATAACGTTTGAGATCAAGCGTGGTCGATTAATCAGGATACTTTATGAAAAGTTCCGTGGTATGAAAGAATTTGATGAAATGTTGACGTAATGAGTGGTGAAAACAAAAAATGTTAGCCTATTGAAGTGTGGAAGAAGCATGATACAGAGAACTTTCTCGAACAATTGTTACGAAATGGATGGTATGGAAGTCACTGTCAGAAAACATCGCACATCAAAGAACAAACCATGCAACAGGTTGTTTACGTCACATGCAGCAGGCTATGAGGTAATGCATGCATGCTTCTAGAGTCACCGCAAATTAATCAATAATTGAACCGATGTCAATAGAACGTACAGTGAAGCCTGCCTTTCCTTTTTAATTGCTTGTTTCTGATTCTCTAAAGATTCGTTGACGCGTGTTGATAACGTGGGCACTGATTTGAGGAAACACTGTGTTTTCCACATACATTGGTCATCTTAATGAAGCATTTATGGAGATGGTTATGATTCTGTGATCTTCTTCACATCTGCACTTTCCCGTTTCTTGGGAAGTATTTGCCGTTTCTTGAGAATCATGTGCATGCAGGTCCACCTTATCATATTATTAATAACTAGGATCTCATATACTGCTGATCTCTGTAGATAAATATATGTGTCAAACTAGGGCTGAGGGGGTCGATTGACGCAAAAAAATCCATGTGTTAGTGGGCAAACTTGAGCTTATGTTAGCCTTGAAGGTGGTACCCGAGATGATATTATAACATATGTCCTCAACTAAGCCAAAAGAGTAGAATTAGCTGGCTGAGATAGGGCTTTTTCCCGTTTGAGACGGCAATTTCCTACCTAGGGATTTGCACGTTGTTATAAATTTTGGAGACGGTTTCTTCGGATAAGTCAGCATATACTTTGGTGCTTTCATTTCTTCGTTCTGTATAATTGAATGTTGATTCGGTTCATTTCTTGAAATGAATAGAATTGAATATTAGGTTTTGCACATGCTCGTCGTATCATTTCCGTTTGATGTTGCATTTACACTGGTTTTCTTCTCTTTTCATTTTGTGTTTTATGAAGCGATTTTTTAATTTCATCATTTTTATTGTCAAATCATTATTATTTATTATTATTTAAACTTTGCATTGTTATTATTGCTAATGAGATGATTCTTATCAAATTAAATCTTCAGAAAGCTTCAACGACATTTGCGTTACATCAGTCAGCGTATAAAGAGTGAGATTATTAGGGAATTATCATGCAATGACTTTAATTTAGCAGTTTTTCATCCTCTGTTTCTAGTGACGATAGCGAGTGGAAGATTTGCGTGAAATATTGAAGTCGAGGAGCAAAACGGGACAAAATATCCTGTTGAAAGTTGAAAGCAAAAGATTGTGAAAGGCAATTTCGATGCTTACGATTTCGTGGTAGTTTGAATTAGAGGATATGTCTTGCTGATAACTGAGAGGCATGTTTTTGGAATCATCGAGGAACTGAGGGCGTTAATATGCGAAAAATCAATGTTTACGAAACGTACTAGGAATGTTTAGGCACGCCACAGTTAAGACGAGCAACGGGATTGGAACGCCCAGGGTTAAATGGCTACGGTAACTAGCCACGCCCACAGTTATTGAAACCAACGGCAGTACTAACCCCAAGGTCACATGACTACGGTAACTAGCTACGCCCCCAGCGAATGCAACCAATAGGAGTAGTAGCCCCGGTGTTAAATGACTGCGGTACCTACTACGCCCACAATTAATGCAATAATCATCCACTATTCAGCAATCTGAACGAAAGCCATCAGCTGAGTAATGCCAACTCAGCATAACATTCACGTGAAGCAGTCAAGATCATTGCTTCACCAAACTTCCCGAACGATTATGACGAGTTGAAAGTGCTCGATACGAAACATTTGAAAGCCGTTGCTGTGATTCGAAGTAAGGAAGATCGTGAACTACTGCACGGTTATGAATGCAAATGCTGTGCTAGTGGATTGAGCAACGGTTGATATGTCATCTCAACGGTCTCGGATTGAACACTCAGCAGCTAGTGGACCGAAGTAATCAGGTATCTATGTGTCATCTCATTTCAGGAGATACTTCCAGAAGAAAAACCGACCGGCACAAAATAATTTTCAACACTGTTTTCAGCAGATTTTCTTTCCTAACACTATTCAAACACTAATATCATAAGCGTAACACGAACTCAATTTTGAACTTGTTTTGCCATGAATTTGATTTGTTTGTGCATAATGTTGATGTGCTATTCATTCCCTAACTATAATTATTGTGTTCATTCTCGACTCATGTTTATTGTGCTTGACAAAATTTGGTCTATTTTCTATAAAACAGCCCCCAAACTGAGCCTAAACTCGAGCTCGCTTTTTTTACGTTAGTATGCTAACTGAATGAGTATAATTATGCTAATGGTAACAGTATTGCATTACAGCGAGTGTTGATCAGACGGTTGGCCTATTGCGAACTCACAACATTTTGTCTACATTATACTTTTTGCACTTTCAGCCCTAATAAAATCTCAATCATGTCATTGTCAATTTTCGTGTATTTCTTCTAAACTCACTGGAACACAAAATTACAACTGTTGCCTCATGAAAATCCTAAACTTACTGAAACCACTGAAGATACTGACTGCTCCTAGATCCTTTTAAGTGCTTCTGGTGCAATGTGTTGTAACACATGGAAAAACATTTATACAGCTGTCGCGCCACGCACCGTTGATGTTTTCAAATTTATCCTCATCCCAAAGTTTTGAACTAACATATAGGTACAAGCTTCAAACCTGAGCCTGACCCTAGCATCCGATATCGAATTGTATCTGGATGCTTTAACGGGGTTCCATGTCGCTCATGAAATGTCACCAAAATACGCCTAACAATGTTTCCCATCATTATGCCTGGCGTGACAGCATCAAACATACGATTATGATCAACGAGAGGATGGATACGGTGACGACCGCATGAAACACGAAACAATCACAACAACAACAACACGAAATAATCACGTAATCAACAACAGCGAGAGGACAATCAAACAAATATTCACATACATACGAGATTCCAATGCCCACATTCAATTGCACAATCCGAAACAGGATAACACGAACACAATCTGACAGAATATCTTGAAAAAGAAATCGACTCAAGCCAATTGGGATCATTTCGGTTCAACTCAAAAGTAGTTTGAGGTCAGGTCAAGTTAATGCTAGGTAAAGCTGATCCAGATCTTACTTCCTTTACAAAGTATAAGAGTAATCCGAAGAATGTTAACTAGTTTTCAGTTGCTTTAGTTATCAACTGGGTGCTGGAATGACAAAGTTTGAGAAAATTTGATGATGTTACCACGAAAACGCTACTTCAGAAACATTTTTTATAGCTTACACATCAATTCATTCAAGCCCTGAGAAGACGTTGTGCCAGCAACGAAGAGAAAATTCTAACCTCTATGCACAGATCAAACCACAGTCATCCAATTCAACCCTAGCCCGAGATATAAGCTCTCGAAACTGATCAGTTATTAAAAACAGAAGCGATGACTTATGAAGTACCTTATCACCACTTATGACAGACAATAGCTACACTGGCAAGGGAAATAAGGATGTCACCATAGATGTGTATGAATGCCGTCATGACACTAGCTAATAGATAAGCTTCGGCGAGTAACCACAAACACCTGAGAGATTTCTCCTCATAACGCATTTAATAACATCAAAATTAAGCGATAAGATTTCATAAGTATAGTCAATGGTCAACCCGATCACAATTCCCCCCTGTTAAGGGAAAGTGCGCACGGTGAGTCCGGGAACCCTCGTTACCCAAGCAAATGCCCGAAGGCACTACTCAGGCCAACTTACGCGCATTCCTTAGCCCCGGTCAAATTGGCGCCTTTCCCGGGCCGGGAACGCCCTTATTATATTGTGCAGAAAGAATGCTTACGATACTCGGGCAAGTATCGCAGGCATATTTTAAAACATTTCTCCCCGATTCGCCTAGACTGCCGGTAGGCGGGGAACGCCTGTCGCATTTATCTAAACCTAGCCCCGCTTATTGGCAGCTAGACGGGTTGGGATCGCCCACGCAACCAAAATTTGCTTTTTAAGAATGGCCATTGACTACACAAATAATATCGCATCAGCTTTATTCCGGATGTCATTAAACAGTATTACGATGAAGACGTTCTTCGAGTCACCAATCAGCAACTCGACTCTTCGGGTGAGTGGTCCAGGCGAACTTTCCAGACCTACCGCTAACTTCATAAGGCTATTCATAACCTACGTTCGTGAAACTCGGTTTTATAGGGATATTTTTTATCCATTCATATGCCAGTGTAGCTATAAAAAACAAAACTGAAGAACCTATAATGCCTCCTCTCTCATTTGAATGGATTTCTCAAAGTTATCAAGTACCTTATTAGCACTAATGACTGACAATAACTGCACTGGCAAGGGAAATAAGGATGTCATCATAGAAGTGTATGAATGCCATCATGACACTAGCTAATAGATAAGCTTCGGCGAGTAACCACAAACACCTGAGAGATTTCTCCTCGTATCACATTTAATAACATTGGAAGTTTATTCCAGCTGTTATTAAACAGCACTACGAGGAGGACGTTCTTCGAGTCACCAGTCAGCAACTCGACTCTACAGGGTGAGTGGTCCAGGCGAACTTTCCAGACCTACCGCTAACTTCATAAGGCAATTCATACCCTACGTCGTAAAACTCAGTTTAAAGGGATATTTTTTTCCATTCATATGCCAGCGTAGCTATCGAAACCAAACTGAAGAACCTATAACGCCTCTCCTCTCATTTGAGTGGACTTCTCAAAGTTATCTCATAGTACCTGTTAGCACTAATGACATACAATAACTGCACTGGCAAGGGAAATAAGGATAGCATCATAGATGTGTATGAATGCCGTCATGACACTAGCTAATAGATAAGCTTCGGCGAGTAACCACAAACACCTGAGAGATTCATCCTCATAACGCATTTAATAACATTGGAAATTTATTCCAGCTGTTATTAAACAGCACTACGAGGAAGACGTTTTGCGAGTCACCAGTCAGCAACCCGACTCTACAGGGTGAGTGGTCCAGGCGAACTTTCCAGACCTACCGCTAACTTCATGAGGCGATTCATACCCTACATTTGTGAAGCTCATTTTTATAGGGATAGTTTTCTTCCTTACATATGCCAGTGTAGCTATTCAAAACATGCTAATTGAATATTTCCCCATTAACAAACTGAGCAACTCATAATGCTTGTCCTCTCACGCGAATGGATTTCCTAAAGTTATCAAGTACCTTATTAACACTTATGATGGACAATAACTGCACTGGCAAGGGAAATAAGGATAGCATCATAGATGTGTATGAATGCCGTCATGACACTAGCTAATAGATAAGCTTCGGCGAGTAACCACAAACACCTGAGAGATTCATCCTCATAACGCATTTAATAACACTGGAAGTTTATTCCAGCTGTTATTAAAGAGCACTACGAGGAAGACGTTTTGCGAGTCACCAGTCAGCAACCCGACTCTACA